>CM035422.1:52069893-52274893 GCA_020310875.1 Ceratopteris richardii
ATCACCCACTTCCGCACCTCTCCCTCCCCCCATATTTCCACAATCTCCCATTCCCCCACCACCCACTTCACCCTTCTCAATTACAACATACACACTCCCTTTCCCTTTTCCCTACCCTCCTACATTCAACACCTTCCCAGCATCCACTCCTGTTAATAATGTATTTAATACTTTGTACTAGTGTATGTCTCAATTACAACAGCATTACCAGCATCTTGATGCTCAACATACGAATCTGTTCCGAATCCACGAAACATTACAAGAAAGATTCATTAATTTAGAGAAAGAGAAGAGGCTATTACAACAGCAGTTTACTACCTTGCAGGCACAACACGATCAGTTAATAGCTAATCCACCCCCACCAGATACCGAAGAAAAACAACAACTCGATGATATGTTACATGCCAAGATAATGGACAATCTCAAGCTTCGACGTAACCTCGCCTTACTACGAAAGCACATGTCCGCAACACTCGAAGAAAATAAACGACTATAGAAACAGAACGAAGAAAATCTGGAAGCAGCAATGGAGGGTTCATCGCAGGAAATCGACCCAGAGAATTTCAAGGCCATCCCATCT
This sequence comes from Ceratopteris richardii, assembly GCA_020310875.1. Classification (NCBI taxonomy): domain Eukaryota; kingdom Viridiplantae; phylum Streptophyta; class Polypodiopsida; order Polypodiales; family Pteridaceae; genus Ceratopteris; species Ceratopteris richardii. The sequence goes on from CM035422.1 coordinate 52,070,474, forward strand.
GAAAATATGCAAATCGTATTGAAACACACGCCGATCTCCTGGAAGCCCATGCAGCCTTAGAAAAAGAGAGGGATGACCTACTAAAGCAACTGGCAGCTCAGCAAGAGTCACCAAAAGAAGTCAAAGCCGCAGCACACACATCGGAAGAAGTCGCAGAACTCAGAGCACAACTGGCAGAATTACAAAATAAAGTTCTTCAATATGAGCGTCAACCCTCTTCCCTCGTGGAGCTGGAACCTGAGGACTTAGTTCCAATTGAAGTTGAGGAGATTTTTGAAGACCCATACGTACCCATGCCTACACCAGGGGGTAAGCGAACAGAGGAAGGAATGGGCACAATTGAGATCGACGCTCCTAAATGGATGCAAAAGTTAGAGAAAGTTGGTGCAACCCATGATGAGAGAGTTGCAATATAGATACAGTCGATGTCCCGATTGGATGAAGTCGTCATCAAATCGGATTACTTCAGAAACCTCTCCCATCATCGATGGATTGGCACGTCCGATGATTTGTATGTTCCATTCTGCATATTAATGGCAGATTATAATGCTGAAATACAGCAGCGCACAACAAAAGAACCAACCTCAGCAACACAATTTGCACCAGATGACATTCCTGCAAGCGCCACGCATGGGAATATATTTCAACCTACCTGGAGGATATGTCTGCTTGAAACATACCCTGAGATGGTATGCACTTGGAATAACATGCCTTTATACATCAAGTATAACCCATGCTACTGCCCTGTCTTTCGATGAAGGTCTTGGCCAGAGTACACCAAAAGAGTTTTGACAGTTAAAGGATGTGAAAAGTGGCTAAAGTATGTGTACTTAGCACCTCCTCGTGGCCAACCCACGGTTGGCTACATGATTTCAACCATCCGACACTCGACAGTCAGATTCAAAAATGTACCAGATATCATGGCACAGATGTGCCTCAAAATATTTGAGTTAATGCTGATCACTTTTAGAACCTTTAGAAATGTCAAAGAACCTCATCTCTTGGCTCTCGGATTCAATGAAGGCAACCAGGATCTCGCCTACGATATGAGCACAACACCACCCATCAACGTTGTCTATGCATGGCATGCTCGTATCAAGTATCTACCAGCCTGCTTCAAGCAAACATTTGAGGAAATGTTTATCACAGGGTTCTAGGAATATCATTCCGAGATATTCATACCCAAACCATCTCACCTACTACATCTATTTGCGGTTGAACATGCTCTACACTCAGAACAGCTACGCCTGCCACATCCGGAGGTACCCAGGCCAGTAGACTGGGATGCCCTACTCACTGATTTGGCCAAAGGGCTGAGAATAGCAGAACATCAATTAGCCACAGATGTCGTGGAGTACTACATCCAACGGTCCACACAACAAGGGTCTGTCAGAGACGACAGACACGAGAGAGGGGGGAGTGTTGGCAGTGGTCAGGGAGGTCAAGGACTTACAAGAGAAGGGAGCCAACGAGAAGGGCCAAGCAGTCAAAGAAGATCTGGCAAATAGGCCATTATTTTTTCCTGAATTAATACTTTCCAAATAGTGATTTTAGTCACTCCACACCATTGTAAATACCATTCCACCTTTTTTTAACTCCATTTTGTGCAAGCCAAGGAGTCCTTGAGCTTGAGGAGCATTAGAAGTACCTACCTATCAATTTTCGTATTTTTTAGACTCCGTTTGAGCCCTCAAATAGGCCATAGAATCTAATTTTTAACTAGGCCGGACAGTAGGTCTGGACAGGACCAAAGCTAGTAAAAAACTATAAAAAGAGCTAGAGAGCTCATTTTTGAGGTTAGCTGGTTGTAGAATTGAACTTGTAAGAGCATTGTTGAGTAATCTAAAAGAACTCCATTGCTTCTCTCTCTTTGTCTTACCTTGTGTGCGTGTATGTGTATGTGTGTGCATGTTAGTGTGCTTCTCACTCACGCAATTGTGCCATCACTTGTTCGAGGTCTTCATACCATCCTCACGTCTTCCCGGATTGACATTAAAGGAGGTGCTAGTCATCACTGAGCTACAACCACTAAACCGATGAAAATGTGTATTCTATAGAGGGTTTGAATCATTACTTCATATCGACATCCTTTCAATGGGATATTCTCCAAGTTGAAGCAATGTAATAGCTCAACCGAGGTTCATTGGCTATAGGAGAGGAAACAAGAGGGATAAGGACACCAAAAGAGGTTGACGAGAAAGTAAGATTCCAACAAAACACCTTGACAAGCTTGTTTCCATTCCACTAACTTTCACATAGCTCTGCTCCTTGAAACTACCACTTGGTTGACGATGTGAGCTAGTAGATGATAGGTGCTAATGATATGAACTTGTTCATTCACATAAACCTGAATAGACGAGGCTCCTTTGAATTTCCCCTAGCTACGTCCATTCTTGACCTATAGATTTTGAGAGTAAAATCTTAGTTTGAGGGGCTCTTCAGGGTGTATGTCAAGGGGGGGTTTACACTATGGGCTAACATCATGAGGTGACTCGCAATGGGGAGAGGAATAAGATGTTTTGTAGAGTTTTATTTACTATTTTTTATAATTATTTACTAAATCCCCTCATCGCTCAAGGAATGTATGGATGAGGGGACTTAGTGCGGGAGGACAATATTTTTCCCCCTCGATGCCCAAGGCATGTACAATTTAAATTATGGAGAAGGAGAAGATGCAAAGATGTAGAAAATTGTTCGCATCTCGTAGGTGGGTTGGTTAAGTATAAGCCTCTTGAGGCAAAGGTCTTGTGTTCAACCTCCGGGTTGGACATATAATGGCTTTGACAAGTCTAAACCAGGTGTGATCTTGTTTAGCTCTCATTTTGTGGGATATTGAGGGTCCCCAAGTACTATACCCATTCATCTGTATAGTTGTTTTTTCAAAGTTAAAGCTCGAGAGAGTAGGCACTTGCCAAACCTCCATTAAAAGAAAAAAGATGTAAAAAATGGGAGGCCATGGTGTGACAAGGAACCAGGATCAAAGTGGATGGTACGGAGAATTACAATGGTGAAAATGTAGGCTATAGGAGTGAAAATACAAGGGTAAAAAGGTATAAAATCGCAGGTAAAAAGTGAAAAACTATAAAATTTCTCAAAACGTGGTGAATTTGGGGTTCACTTATGGTTATTTTCAGACCTAGAAGGGGTGAATTTGAGGGTCATGAAAGACAAGGACAACACTATCCCTCGGAACACCCTTCTAAACACCAATACCCACAAATGAGGAAGAAAATGCTCCAAAAAGTAATGAGAAAGATTGACTAAAAATTCGCTCGCTAAGACGATAAAAATAAGAAGCTCCATAGAAAAAAACGTGGTCCTCTCTAAACAATACTCCACCTATGGATAGAAAATAAAAACCTAGGTATTCTGTAAGGATCAAGGAATCCTTGGGCCTTAGAAAAATGGGGATCTTCTCTCTCTCTCTCTCTCTCTCTATATATATATATATATATATATATATATATATATATTCTTTCTCTCTCTATATATAGATAGAGAGAGAGGTGGATTTAGATACTCTCAAGAATAGAAAAAGTGGTTGAAAAGAATTGGCACAAGCGACCTTCAATGCCAGATATGGATTTAAGCACATGCTTTTTCCTTTTCCCTGCATCATTTCTTTGATCTTCATGCTTCATCTCGAAGAAGTTTGGAGGTGGGTTGATTATTAGGTTATCATAGGGAGCTTAGGCTTAGCGTGCAAAGCAAGAAAAGAATTTCAAGAGGAAGGGTGGAATCAATGGTCATAGAAGTTTTTTTTTTTAATAAAAGAAGTTTGGCTTTAGCTTACTCTCCGGATTTGAATTAATTAAAAAAGAAGTACAAGTGAAGCGGACTAGTGCCCACGGGATCCTCTGAATCCCATAGAGCAGGGGTAGCTTTTATAGAGTTTAGATGGCATTACAAAGAAGGTTAATCACCCTCTCATCACCCTCATATGGGGCTCACTTGGGTTTAAGCTTGTTGTTGATCAAAAGGAGCACTTGATGATGTCAAAAGGGGGGGGGGTTTCTTATAGTTAATGATCTTTTGTTGAGGAGGAACAACGATTTCTCAATCGACCACTCTTTGGGGGAGTCACCAAAGTTATAAGCACATCTTTCCCACCAGATCTTCCATAGGATCTCCGCTCTGATGGCGTTCTAGAGAATTGCGGAGCAGTCGATCGCTTCTCCCAACAGAGTTTGTTTCCAGTTGATATGTTTCTGAAGTTTAATTTTCTTTTCAACAATCCGCCAAAGCCTATTGAAGTTGGGACAAGTAAATGGTCACAGACGTTGAAGTTTATTATTCAAGTCTTAATCACTTTTTTTTAAAAGATGAACTTTGGCCGAAGCCTAGTCTCCCTTATAGCTTGAATTAGATTTAAAGAACAAGTAGAGAAGTTAAGGGTACCCATGGGACCCCCTATCCCACAAAAGAGTGGTTAGGCTATTTGAAGGTGACACATAGAGGATTGTCTGAAGGAAACTGATTTAACTTCGTCCGAAAAACACTGTTCTAAGGCCCACAACTATATTAATGAATACTTGATTGATTAATTTTTGCATGGCTTACATCAACTCAAAGGCATGAGTTGTGGCTGAACAATGCATTCGTAGAAGTATTGAATGGTTAAAAAATTTATCCGTAGAAGTAGTGAGAGAATGTGAGTGCAAAATGTTGATCTTGGAGAGTGGAGAGAGAAAGAATATGCCGCTGATGAAGAAGGTGTGGCACAACTACAATCATCGACTATAGTGAAGTATTTTGATAGTGTGCAACAACTTGTAAACAAGGAAGCTCTGCTCTCTTCATTAGAAGTAGGTGGGGGTGCAATAATCATGTGGATTAATCACCTACATTATTGATTAACTAAGCAATTAAGATTTGGTAACATGATTATATTTCTTAGTTAATAATCCACTCTGCCAATCAAAAGATTATTTATACTAAGGAAAGGAAGTGAATTTTTGCATGTTCATAGGTTGATGAGGAATAAGTTTTTGCCACCTAAGACTCAGACACAACCAATGAATAAGGAAAGAATATCTAATTGAAATGGAATTGCACAATAATGGTAGGATGGGGAACTGAAGTGCTACAACTTTTATGATATATGAACATGAAAACATATTCATTGCCATTTTTCTCGTGGACCTTATAAAAATCCAATGAGAAGAAAAAAACATATGAGGAGTTGCTATGATTTTCACATTCCAAGAGTATGACTTTTTGAAAATCCTATAGTATGACTTTTTGAAGAGATTAGAAGCAAATCAATCCGTACAATTTTGACACTAAGCTAGAATGCGAAAAGATTGGCCCAGGCTTTGTGGGATTCGGTGGGTCCCAAGGGCACTAGTCCCATTCTCTTATGACTTGTTCTTTCTTCTTATTTAATTAAAGTCCGGAAGAGTAGGCCAAGTCCGAACTTCCTTTTGATAAAAAAAAAAATAAAAGTGGACCAATTGACCATGGTCTAGCAATGAGCCATAGTTTGTCCAACTATAGTAAGCCAAAGTTGGACCGAATTGGTGTGGTACAATCTATTGAATTGTTGCATAATAAAGATATGCAACCTTTTCATGTATCTTGAGTGGCCAACCATGCCATTTAAGCTTGTGTGATGATTGTAATTCATGAGCTTATATTAGTGGAGAATTTTCACAAGTCTCCAACTAGGTCAATGCCCTAACCTATGAATTGGAATATTCTCAATATACAAGAAAGAGAAAATATTTATTCAAGAAATCATGGACTTTAACATGAATGTTTGGCTAAATGGGTATGGGATTCCCTCTATTTTTTGTTCAATTTCTTTGAGAAATAGTCAATTTTTTGCATTAAGGTATAATCATTGGACATGGCTAAAAGCAATGATGTACTTCGTATATTAGTCAACTACTGATTGCATGCATACATGATGCACCATGTATTGGTAGCAAAAGGCTTGTTGAATATTTTGATATCAGTGATATCACAATATTGTGATAGAAAGTGATGCACATTGTGTCAAAGATGATGATGTTCAATTTCCTAATCCTACTATGGTTCCTATTGCACCTATTACATAGGGGCTTTGTTGGGATGGCACATATACACATGCACATGCATTGATAGCTTTGTCTTTCAAACATGCCATTATCCCTCACATTCACTCATGTAGAACAACCAAAGATGCTTCAGATACTCTTACCACATTATCATGCAGGAAATGCTCTAGCTTACCTTTGAGAATAGTTGCAAGCATATGAACAAAGTAGATTCAATGGGCACTTTTCTGACAAAGATTGAGGATTTGAAAGAGCAATTGATTTCTCTCAATGAAAACTTGCCAAGATTGTTCTTAATTGCCTTCCAAATTCTTATTAGATTTTTGCTTCTACTTTTTTGCTTATAAGGTCATTGTTTGATGTCTTGTAGCACAAAAGGTAGCCAAGTTTAGTCGCTCAATTTTAGTCATCTCTCCAAAAGTTAGTTACCCAAGTTTTCCTCTAGCTCAAAAAATACTCGCCTTGTTTTTCTTGTAGCCCAAAATTATGCACCTTCTTTTGCAAATGGCCCTAGTATAGTGTTGTTTTTTTAGGGCATGTTGGCCTACTTCTATAATCTTCATTGAGATATTTTTTGGATCAACCATCATGTGTGTGAGTTGTTTTGTTATCTGAAGTCGCATATGGTCTGTGACTATATGAATTTCATACCCCTTGGAGTTTATTTCACTTTTTGATTTGTAACTACTTGTGTTGCCAATGGAAAGGGAGCCCTACTAGAAAGAGGTCCGAGCAAGTAACCTTAAGGGTGGGCAAGTGGCAATAGGTAAGATTTCAATGGTGCAAGTACTATCTTTTTGGCATGATTTAGATGATGCAATTTTGAGTTTTCTTTTTTTACAAACCTTATGATTTGTGTGAACCTTTCTTGTATTTTCTATTCTACCTATACCTTTTTTCTAGTACTCTCCATTTGTGAAGTGTCTCTCTATAGGCATATTACAAGGTATACTTCTCTAAGGAGGATCCCCCTTGAGTAGAAGAGTCTTGGGAAGCACATCTACTCTTCTTTGTAAAAGAGGTCTCTAGTCTCTCTTCTACAAAAGGAAATCCAAATTCCTTAAATTTTGAGTGGTTAGTCTTTATTTTGATGCAAGAAGATCAATCTAGACAATATATGTCAATTATGCAACTTGTTGATCAAGCTCTCTTAGCTAGTCATAAGGGCAAAGGTAAATGGAGACCATCTACTAATAAGAAAAATTTGCTAGTGATTCATGCTGGTGCATATGGCAAGCCTAAGAGTTTGAACATATATCTTGGACTTCATAGGCCCAAAGGAATCATATTTGTATATGGTCAAATCATTTAGCATAAACTTTATCTTGTATTCACTTGTGATATGGATTTTATTCTTCATTTTATAAGGTAGTGGAACCTTAGGAATTAGTTGGTGATTCTAACATTGAGGAGAGGATTGAGAGAAAAAATCCATGAGCTCTTTCATGAGTTAAAAATTCAAAAAGTTAACTGAAGTGCGGTTGGAATCTATTACTTAAACCAATCAACACCAAGCTCTTACAATCATGGAAAAGTGATATTTAAACTTTATGAATGAAGTCACGAGAAAGAGAAGAGTGTATATACATTCTAGTGTGGATCATCATGCACTCTCTTATCCATAGAAGTCTTCAAAGACCTCCAAGAATTGTACACTATTGCTCAATACATTTACAAAGTGTTTCATCATCAACTCTATGTTGTTGTGTATTATTGATTAATTGTCTTAAAAGTTCTCTTACTTCTCAAAGTTAATAAAGTGGATGTATGGTCTCAATCTTAACACCACTACATGGATCATGATTTTAACATCCTTATTGACTTTTGAATGCAATTATTTGTGCAATATATCGTTGTATACAAAGATATCAATCAATCTATGTGATTATGTATGCACATTATCTTCATCCTAAAAAGTTGGGATCACACCCTGACTTCTCAAATATATTTCTCTCATTCTAGTTGCTCCAAGTTTGATATAAAATTTCTTATGGCTCTTGTAACCTGCCTATTTGAAACTATGCAAAAGTAATTTTCTCAATTGTTAACAGGCTAAGAGCACTAAGCATTTTATGTGTGCCTTCTTTCTGAAATAGAAGTTTGTTTGCTCATAGTCATAGCTTGCAAATACTCTATCTTGGCACAAACTTTATTTTCATTGCAAGAAAATACCATAGTGATTTGTATTATTAGGCTTAGTAGTTATATTAGGGCTTCCATAAAAAAACAATGCAAGTTTTGTTTTTGCAAAGGCCACCTCATCTCTAGACTCTACTATCACCTCTTCATAGTGGTATCATAGCCTCAACACAAATTCATTATAATTGTTGATGTATTTTTTTCTTCAATCGACAAATTAGATCAAGGCAACAATCCAAGATGGTCTCTAAGGATGGAAGCATACTTGCAAGGAATAAATCTCTATGGCTATATAAATAAAGGTGAGTTGATGCCAAATTTAGAGACCAAAGGCCAACCAACTCAAGAGGAGCAAGAGAATTTGAGCACATGGTGTGCAAATGATGCTTTAACAAGGTCATATATATCTTAAACTCTATCTATGATTTTTTCTAATACATTAGAATTTTCAAAACATCATAAGATACCTAGAATACACTTGATTCATTTTTCTCTTTTAATACTAGAGCTAGAACGAACAAGCTATGGATTGAATTTACCTCTCTCAAGAAACAACCTAAGTAGAATGTCACTTACTTTGTCACCAAGATTAAATAAATAGTTAATCAATAGGCAAGCATAGGAGAAGGGATAAATCAAGAGCAAATAGTGAGACAAGTCATCAATGGAATAAAAGTAGGTGACAAGTGGGAATCATTTACAGCTGCAATAGACTTATACATGAACATGCAAGTCCTAGATTTCAACACACTCATGGGAAACTCTTCACTCATGAGGAAAAGCTTATGAAGAATGAGAGACAAAGAGATATTCAATTCTTTGCAATGTACACTCATAAATGTAGATGTAAATATCCTAAATGAAAAGGCAATAAATCTGATGAAGAAACAAGGGCATCCCAAGCTAACTTAATAGAGATTTTTATGTAGCTAGCATCACAAAGAACTTGATTAGTGAAGGAGGGATCATGGAGGAAGGATTGTAGGTTAGATTCATAAATTATGGAAATTATGTGGAGGATCCATACCAAGGCTTAAAGAGGATTCCCAAAGGAGAAAAGACAAGTTTTCGTAATAAGAAGTGTGGCACAATAGGTTAGATCACATTGGAGAAAGGATCTTGAAACAAATTAATAAAGAAAAAAGTGCCCTTAGACTACCAAATATTACAAAGCAACACATGATCTATAAATTAGTGCATATCAATTTGGTGAATCACCTAGCCAACCTTTTACTGAGAAAGGGTACATACATGGAGACATCTTTGAACTTGCCCACACAAATGTTTGGGGGCCAAGAAAAGAACCATCAATCTTAGGATCAAGGTATTATGTATCTTTCATCGATGATTGTGGTAGATGGACTATAGTATTTTATGAAGAGAAAAGATGGTGTTATCTTGTTTCAAGAAGCATTTCACGCTTTTGGAGAATCAAACATGCAAATCATTAGAGAGACTAAGGCCTGATGAGGGGGAGAATATTTCTCCAATATTTTGAATCCTTCCTACAAGAAACATCTATCGAAAGAGAGATTACCACTAGCTACACACCACAACAAAATGGTGTGGTAGAAAGATGAAACAAAACCATTATGCAAGCAACAACATAATGCTCAATGAGAAGAAGATTCCCAATTTTCTATGTGTAGAGATAGTATCCACTACCATCTATCTTATTTCAAGCTACCATCCAAATCATTGGAAGGAATGACACCTTATGAAGCTTGGAATGGTAGAAGAAAAAGCTTGGATCATTGCAAGTTCTTTCAGTGCATTGCATATGGACATCCACCTTCACAAATTACATGCAAACTTGGTCCCAAGGAAAAAAATGTGTATTGTTTAGAGAGTACTATACTTTACTAAATCATAGCACCATTTATCCAAAGGAATAGGTATGGGAACGGGGATTTATGAATACAAATTGCACTCATAAACATGTGTTTACATTCCTTATTAGTCTGCTCCGCATAGACTTATAGTACAATTACAATGTGTATTACTCAACAACTTTGTACACAATCAGACTTCAGAGGTAAAAGGTATTTGACAATAGAAATTACTCCTTTTATTAGTAAGATTGCATATACATCATTCTGGAATAACAACACGATTGCACAGCAATAGTATAGAGCATCATCTAATAGACTTTTTGGAATACACTCTCCATAGAAACTTCTTTCGAACTATGCTCCTCTCCACAATGTAACATATCATAACGAACTACTCCATTATTCTTTGTAACCTTCACATTGTTCCATACTTTGGAATTTACAATAAACACCAAAAACTACAGACTCTGAAAACTATTGAGATCTCCATAAAAATCCCTTTCCCATTATAAAGTAAGTTTACAAGAAATTGTGTTCGTCTACACCAGCTCCTAACACTGGCATGCAAGGTGGATCCGAACCCACTCATTATTTTGCATTTTTGGGAACATTATTCTTTCTATATCATAACTAAGCTCTTTCAACATCTCTTTCATATTCTCTTTCGCAAACCTGATTTCTACTTCAAAAAATTCCTTTGGGTCAAGTAGTTTCTGAATAGCAATTCTTATTCGGATATTCGATTATGTAACCTTTCTAACATATTGTTGAAAGCTATAGTTACATTAGTTATTTTATCTATGTGCTCTTTGAGTAAGCTTGTGCCCTTCATCTAACTTGGTTTTATATGTTAACTCCAAAACTGAGGCACTTTTGTTTATTTCCATTATCTCTATCTCTTACTTTCTGCTACTACATTCGCATCTGCACAGTGCTGCTTCCATTGATCTATCTATCTTTCCATCTCTAGAATTCTAGCCAACTATGCAGACACTATATCAAAATTTTATTGGACAGTGCGGAGTTTATCTTCAAGAGTAGTGAATTCCGAGTTTTGCACTGCCAGCTCCTCTTCCACTTTTGCAATAGAAACACTTTGTCTTTTAATTTCTCCACTCTACTCTTTGATCTTTGTCTTCAGCATTTGATCTCTTGCTCTTCCTTCTATAACTTAGCCACAAGATCCTTGTTGGTCTTCTTTAGCTTCTGCTGTGCCTTTTACATTTGTCCAATTTCCATCTGGAGATGAGCAATAATCTTTGATTCTTCTTCTGTTGTTACATTCAACATATTATTTTCTATCAATGCTTCATTTAACTCTTCCATTAATTCGTCATGAACGACACTTTCTATCCTCTCACTCTCCACTCTGGTTTGTTCTATTTCAGCACATAATTGGCTTAGCTCTTTCATCATTCCCACTCTCTTCGCTTCCCACTTATCCTTTTCCTGAGTAAGGGCAGTATAGTTCTTTTGAAATTCCTCCAACCTTACTCCACTCTAGTGCACTCCTCTCGCTAAGTCTCCAAGAAGTTTCCGATGAACTATTTCATGGGGATACACCCATGGATAATTGAAATCAGTGCATTTTAATGCAAGTAACTTTACTCTACCATCATTTTGTTTCCATTTGTGAGATCATGAACAAGAGAAAAATGTGTGTAACATTGGGATTTTGTGGGATGTCTCCCCTGTATGGTCCCCTTGTTCCTGTTGTTTCCGACGTTGCTCTTCAACTGCTTATGATCTCCTTCATCTTTTCTCTTCAGCACGATGATGGTTCTCTTCTTCTTCTTCTTGTCTCTTCCATGTTGCCTCCTCCTCTCTTCTTTCTACCTCTTCCTCTCTTCTTGTTGCCTCTTCCTCTCTTGCCTTCCTCTCAGCTTCTTCCTCCACAGCCTTCCTCTCAGCTTCTTTCCTTTGGTTCTCCTCCATCTGTTGCCTTCAGAACTGATCTTCTTCATCTCTATCATTCATCATCTAGTCTTGGGAAGTCCCTTCTACTGGATTCCACTTTGCAGCTCTCTTCTTTGAAAATTTGAAGGAAAACCTTCACTGTGCATACTATGTATTCTCAAGGTAAGAATACTAGGCTTTTGGAAAATAACAAAGTAAATATGACTCCAACTTTGGAGTCTAGCACTACATTAACCACACTTCCTAACCTTTGGAATAACCTTCTCACCTCCTTCTTTAACTTTTGGAAAATAATTTGGCCCAATTCACCTGCATTTTGGCCAATTCTTTCATCAATGCAAACAACTATTGAGATACTTCATAGTGCTTTTCCTGTAGGTTTATAATCATTGTGATTAAAAGCAATCCCAGATTAGTTGGATTATCATCTAGAAGCTATGCAAATCGATATTCACCGCAAAAGGGTTTTCCCTAACAACTAGTAGATTTCTACTACGTCCACAGACTCTGTGCTAGTTGTGATTCTCGTGCTAGCCACATGTAGTCATTTTGCAATCAAGGTTGGTGATAACTGAAAGGTATCCTGCCCAATCTACAGGCTTATCTCCTAGATGTTGATGTCATTACCATCGATCTATCTTGCTATCTCCTTGGTGATATCCTTCATCCATGGATGGGGATGAATACTCCAATCCAGTAGTGCACACTATAGAAGTCATCTACACTCAAACCATTCCTTCTGTTCTTGTGAGAGTGTCTCTCGTATATTCAACAAATGGCAATCGGAGAAGGTGACAGCCATATCTACACTACTACATCGTCGACTGACTGTTGTAGAATACTGTCGCTCTATTCGCATCATTATTACCCTAAATGGTATCAAGGCTCTCGAAATAAGAATTGTGTTTTCAGATTCGAAACATTATGACTGTCCTCGATGTTGATTGAATGTCTGATTTACATGTATAGTAGTTACACTGCTGATTATGCTCGAGAAGACAATATTGTTCTTCTTCTAGTGGGATATAAAATTTCAAATGTCCTTTCCTAAACGTATCAGACCTTAGCATTTCATAATCACGGTCATCCTAGCAATAAATTATAATCTAGATTCTATCCTTTGGGTTCTAGTACTATGAATGTGATATTAAATGTCACCTAAAAAATTCTGATTGGGGATGTCTTTAATAAGCTCCACTGACTGCACTCGCGACTGGTCCACCATCCGAACAAAGAATAGGGCTGGCTCAATACTATTCCAACCCATCTATTTGCATATAGTTGTGGAAGCAATATTAATACTCAAACCAACATCAATCAGGACCTTAGGAATGGCTTTGATTTTATACTAGACCGTAATTATGGGAACTACATAGTCCAGTATTCTATTGGGGACATCTTTTAGCATAGAAACCAAAGCTTTTGGACTCAGAGATGGCGAATATGTTTCCTATAAATGCTTTAATAATTGCTTCTGGAAAGCAGAAATGAGGTCTACTAAGGCTCCTTTTTGCTCTAACACAATGGTAATTACCACGATAAGAAGCTCCACCTCCTTAATTATCAATCTACAGAAGAGATAGGAGTGATATGAAGATTGTGAATGCAAGAAGTAGTGAATGTGAAGGTGAGAAGCATAAGTATGCATATACACAAGGAAGAGACAAGTGAGACACAATGGAAAGTAGAAAATAGACTCTATTTCTCAAGAACACTATTACAAGCTCAATCTAGCTCTAATCTCTCATCAAGTCATACAAACTAACCTAAAAAATGAGCTCTCTAGCTCTTTTTATAGTTTTTTGACTAGTTTTGACTGATTTCACATCTAGTGGCTAGCATGGTTAAAAGATAGGTTCTCAGGGTCATTTGGAAGTCTAAACGAGATCTAAAAATAACAAAAATTGGTATGATCATTCTACCTAAGCTCCTTAAGCTCGACGAGGACTCCTTGGCTTGCAAAAAAATGGAGCTACTAAATACAAAATTAGGTGTTTTATGATACATATATTACAAAAGTGATGAAAAACACTATTTGGAGTTTTGAAAAAGTAATATCAAGTATATTTCTTTGAAAAAAATGAATGTCTCAACTACCCCAACTCTTTTAGTCCACCTCTACATACTTCCTCTACGTCAATGCCTTTGGCTGCTACCAACACCCCCTCCTTCTTGCATCTATCATCCCCGACAGATCCTTGTTGTGAGGTTTGCATAATGTAGTTTTGCAAGAGATCCTGGATGAGGGTGTGCTCCGCGATGTGAATTCCTTGTGCGAGATCAACTTCTAATTTTTCCCATTCTATAGCTTAAGGTTCATCAGGAGGTGAAAGCTGGTAGTGTGTCGAATATACAAGTTGTTCGTAAGCAAATAACTGAAGGAGATGGGTAGGCTGGCTGATAAAAACTTTGGAATGGTATTCTCAAAATCTTGCCATGAACATTTCTTCAAAGGTCATCTTGTAAAATGCACTTAAATACTTGATGCAGTAGTGCCATGCATAACATACCTGGAGCGATGGCGTGGTGCTCATATCATATGCAAGGTCTTGGTTGCCATGCTCAAAGCCCGGGGTATTGACATGTGGTGCTTTGATGTGGTGAAAGATCTTAAAAACCTTTTGCATAATATCAAAGATCTTAATGGTCATATATGTGGTGACATCATCCATGCAGTGTAGTCAACGGAGCCAGTGGTAGATGGTCGCCATCATGTCTCCAATGGTTGGAGGGCCATGTGATGGTGCTCGATAGGGATAGTTTAGCCAATCCTAGCATTGCTCATTATTTTGAACTTTAATCGCAAATGCCTTCCAAGAGTGGCATCATGGCACCAAAGCCCAGCACGGATTGTACTTTAAGTGCAGCGGTGCTTTTTTCTAGGTATGCATCATTTCGGGGTATTCTTATAACAGCTCCATGTGCCAATTCGGCTGAAAGATTTTTCCTTTCTTCGCTTCAGGGGGTAGGTCTTTGGGCTCAAACTAGGAACTATGAGTTGTTTCTTCCAAGTTTCCTTTTCAATAGATAATTGGTATACTACCATGTATAGAAAGTAGGCTTTGTACTAAACATCATTGATGGAGATGTACCTGTAGGATATCAGTTGAGCGAAATAGGGAGATTGTAAAATTTGTTCCTCGATCAGGGCCATAGCATGTAGTTGGGCCTCTATGCATGCGAAGTGAGTCTTACCTAGCTCTTCGACTGATTTTAGCCACGTGAGAATAGGAAGTTCAAATGTGTCCTTCCCTTTTGCCATGACATGTTTGCTTGGGACCAATTGTGGTTCATATGCTTCTTGGTATGTATCCTCCACTAGTATAGAAATGATTTCATTTTTTGCAAGAATCTCTGGCAGGGAGTCTCGCCTGGGGGGTTCTGAGTGAGCTACCACTTGAGCCTGAAGATCGAGTACACATGCCCATATAGTAGTGAGTTCATCTAGAATTTTTGGGGGTATGACTTCGAGGACATTTTTGTTGGAGCAAGTCTATGACAAGCCTAAGTATTGGCTTGAGTCTCACAAAGTCTTAGAAGAAGCTTTAAAAAGAAGACTATGTAAAGTTCACTTGTGAACTACCTCTTGTAACTTTTGAAGAGTTTACTTAATGTAAAAGTAAGAGAATCTTAAGTGGTTGAGTCCACTTGATCAAGAATGGAAAGAGGAGCCACGAATTCGTGATTTGTGGTAGGTAGAGAATCAAATCAATCATTGATTGATTGGAGAGTGATTGAGGGAAGTTAGCCTCCCAAACTCAACTATAAATAGATGGCAGTTTTAGTCGTGGTTAGAGAGACCTATGTGAAGACCTCCAAGAGCTGATCTTTATGCCATCTCAAGGTGTGATTACAAGGCACACATATGTATCAGTAAGTCATTGTATTGTACAAGCAATATACTTTCATTTTCATGATTATTTGTGTTCATCTTTCCATGTTCTTGTGAAGTGTACTACTCACTGCCATTACTCTCAGTTTTCTCAGTCCGCTTGCAGAGATGTTTTCTCTGAGCTTGGTGCATCATTTTCAGTGATTTAACTTGATAAAGTTAGCTCTATAAGTCTACTATATGCTCATAAATTTTCGTGTCATTTGGATGTTGTAATCTTCAGTTATGTTCATTTGAATTCAACAGGGTCTGTTCATCTTCACTTCTTTGTCAGGTACCCGACTTTTTCACTCATCTTGTCAGAGGTGTTTCTCAGTGGTTACTTATCCAAATTCAGTGATTTAAATCTTGTTGGATTCAACTTACGGTCTAGTATAACCATACAAATTTTCATAATCATTGAATTTCTACATTTGGAGTTATGGTGATTTTTCTTCTCACTGGTCTATTTCTGTAGCAGCCCGTGAAAATCGGGATGATGTCATCACTTGTTAAAACTCATTCTCAGTGTGTGCTTTGTTATTTTTGATGAGATTACTCTTGAAAGTTATCTCTTTAAGTTACCTAGACTTCCCCAAGAGGAATTGAGCTAATTGCTACTGTGCTCAGAGAATTATGTAAAACACTGGATAGGTGTATGAACCAAGAATAGCAAGTTTTCACCTCTGAGCTAACTCCAACTTATCTGTTTTGATCTATCTTTTTGAGAGTGATCTTCCAAGGTACATAGGGTGTCTAATACATCCATTGGCAAGCTAAAAGGGCCCACCATCTACTCCTGGAGTTCATTTGGCTGGTGTAGATCAAGGATTTTGCAACACCTCTTCATCTTCAAACACATATTTATCCATCTCTTCACAATTTTGTGGCTGTGCAAGTTCCTTCCATAGTAAGGCTTTGTGATCTGCATATAGCTTCTAATATTCTTCATTGATTCTATCATAGTCATCAATTAATCACGCATGATCATCCAATAATACTTGCATGGTCTTAGAGGGGACCGCTTTGAATTTGTTGGGACTTAATGTTTCATCAAGTCTATCCATTGCAGCTTCAAAGTTCTTGCGATTTTTCTCTTGTAGCCTTTGAATCTCTTGTTTGGTGGCTGTGAGATGGCATCTTAATAGGGCCATATTTCATGTTAGCATGGTGTTTCGTATGGTCTAGGCATGTAGAAGATTCTCGACATTTGTGAGGGCTTCTTTAGTCTTTTGTTGTGATTCTAACTGTAAGGAGTGGTAAGCCTCATGCAGTTCTTAATTGCATGCATTAAGGGAAGCATTCTCAATGGTCAAACAATTTAATTGCACTTGTAGATGCATGGTAGTGTGTTGCAATGCCTGGTAGTTGCTTCCGACATAGGCAAATTCGTCTTTGACTTGATTCATGCATGCAAACATTTGGCAAAATGTAGTGTTGATAGTGGGTGATAATAACAATGGTGTGGTGTGTGAAGATGATGCTAGTGTGGTTGTTGATGTAGCGAGAAGGGGAACGGGAGGGTGAATGCAGTGGTGACCATAGAAAATTGTGATGTTCTAAGATGTGGTGGTGAAATGGTGGATGTGAGTGGTGGAGTTGTAGATGGTGAAATATCCATGTCACTAGACATGGCATCTACTACACTAACAGTGAAAAGTGGTGTAGCAGTGGGTGCGTTAGTGGGTGTGAACACGGGATCTACAAAGGAGCATGAATATATGACTTGTTGAGTGTCACGGTTGCCTTGATGTAGAGGAGAAGGCAAAGGTGATATAGTAGGGCTGGGGGGGGGATACAGGTGAGAAGGTCATTGGTTGAGGGAAGGGCAAAAGAGGTCGTGAAGGAAGGGGAAAGGATGGGATAAATGGATTGGGGGGAATGAGGCTTGATGTACTAGGGGTAAAGGTTTCCGATATAGTTTGGGTGACTAGAGGTGCTATGCTTGCTGCCATAGCACTTACTATGAATGAGGATACTGGAGGTGAGCTGGGGTGTATAGGGGAAGTTGGATTTACAGGGGAGGGAAGAGTTTCAATGGAAGTGGAGGTGATTTCTATGGTGATGTCCTATATGGAGGTTGATGGTGATGGGGGGGAGCCAATGATGATTGTATCTCCTACAACAGGTGATGTGGGTGGGGGTTTCTGTATCAATCATGCTTATTTTGAATGGCAGGAGGACTAAGTGTCAGTGGGCATGCAGATGTATTGGCCTGGCTTGGACATTAGACAAATTCGTCGAGGGTCAAATTGTGGTAAAGGTTTCCTCTTCAAAAAATGGAGTGCTTCGATAGTTCCCATAAACTTGACTAATTCATTAAAACCCTGAATGAAGGATCTTCAAATCCTCTACTCACGAGTTCTTGTTGTAGTATTTCTTGACTTTGCTCTTCTGATAACTGTTGGTGTGCCCACACGGCATATTCCGATATAATTTTTGAATCGCCAATGTATAGGCAGCAGCTTCAAATGTATCCTCTTCATGGGTGTTCGTATCACCTTGAGCTTCAATTTGTTGTGGTTGTTGTTCCTATTGGTCCTCTTCTTGCAAGTTAAGACTGGTTTGAATTTCTTCATCATCGTTGTCTTCATCATTAGTCACCATCCGATCTTCTGCATCTGAGTTGGACACTACATGTTCTTGTGTTGATCAAGGGGTGTAGGAGGATAGCTTGGTCTCTCGTATTCTTATGAGAAAAAGTGGCCTTTTAAAAATTGAAATTCACTTGAAAATGTGTCATGCATCTCGAAATCAAATGTAGTGTTAGTGGGCCCTGCCTAGAGATTAGGTATGGGAAAAGTAAATGCGTCCACACCAATGGTCGTGGGAATCTCTTCGGCTTCTGTAATAGTTGCTTGAGTGGAGGTTTTTGGGGGAATCATTGCACTTGTGGTGCCTTCGATTATTATAGGGCATAATAGGCAAATGTGTATTGGTGGTACAAGTGCAAGAGGATTGACGGGAGACTATTGAGGGGATGGTTGTGGCAGAGGTGACTCCAGGACTTGTAGACATGGAATTGAACCCCTCATGTGCTTGCTTGCCCTGCTTTTGCTTTACTTCCGTGCCTTTTTGGAGAGTCCCTTAAATCTTTGCAAATCCTCACTGGTCATCGCACATTCGATGGGTAATTTCGTGGACAAAGGAAACCATCTTGAATCTCACATTTCGTGTGAATCCTATATCTCATGATTGGTTCAGAATTTGGGGAAACCAATGCTTCCATTGCATTCGGATATCCGTAGCTCATGTTTTGAATTGATGACATCATCAATGACATCATCGATGACATCATCAATTTGTAACCGCCTTTCATGAATCGCCCTTGAAAACGTATATAAGGAGGGGTTGGTCACATTCATAATCAGTTTTGCCAATATCAATCTTGGGATCACCAAGTATGTACTCTCCAAGTTCCAGTTCCAGTTCTTGGATTGTTCCTTGTTCTAGTCTTGTCTAGTCTCATTCTTGGACATCCTGCCTTGTTCTCTTGTAATCTCATAGTACAAGATCTTGTAGAGTTCTCTCTTTTATCTAGTTCATCTCCTAGAAGGTAGTTCTTGTAATCTAGATATCTTGTTCCATACTTACGATCTTGGGTTGTGGGATAGTTTTCCATACCTGTCGATCCCGGATTGTGGGATGTATTGTATCAGTTACATATTCTTGTATCATTTCCCCTATGTGGGTGCTCTTGTAATCAGAAGTGTGTTTCCAAAATCTTTTCTAGTGTAGTCAGAGAGCACAATCTAGTGCTCCCTTGACATTTTGGCAAGACTATCTTCTATCTAAGACTAGTCATCATGGAGAATGCTTATGAACAGATTGTAGCATCACTTCAAAGCTCCAACAACAAGTCGAAGACCTAGCTCATCGATAAACATAAGTCGAGATGGGACATCCAGCGCATGTAGGTGCAGTCCTCCAAGAATTACAAGAACGAATAGGGAGTCTTCAGACAAATCAAGGGAGCATGTGAAGTAATTCGATGGTGATGCACCACAGTGCGCTCTCCTTCCCACGAGCTCCACGATGATATCCTCTGAGTAGAAAAATGAGCTCCTGAGGCCGCAAATAGTACTCCGCATAGAGACTGCAAAATACGCAGAAAACACAGTACACAGGGAGCACGAAAGACAGACTTCTTAGGTCTTACAAATGCGGTCGAACTTAGAGTCTGTGATTGGCCAATCCACTATATGCTTTATTAAAGAACATATACAAATAATTGTCTAGTGGCCATTTGGCCTTTCACATGGACACTAATGGTAACAATCTCCCACTAAAGGCCAATATGAAGTAACTATGGGAGAAAAATAAAGAATGATAAAGAATACCCAAGTGTAAGTATACAAACTATACCTCCCACTTGATGGGCATGTTACACAGTATACAAGTGACTGTGTAAGATCATGAATCAAGTAACCCCCATCAAGTGACAGTAGTGTCAAAAGCTATCCTATGGTAGAGCTTTAGTCAAAGCATCTGCAACATTATCTCGAGTGTGAACCTTCTCAAGAATAATGCGCTCAGTGGCTAAGCAATCTCTAATGAAGTGATACCTCACCTCAATGTGCTTGGTCTTTGCATGATAGACCAGATTCTTAGCCAAAGCAATGGCACTCCATTTGTCACTAAGCAAACGAGGTACATGCTGAGGTAAACCCATATCACAATCAAGACAAGAAAGCCACAATGCTTCCTTACATGCCTCACTTGTTGCAACATACTCTACTTCTGCTGTGGAAATAGTTGTACATTCTTGAAGACAGGATCTCCAAGAGATAGCACCTCCAACAAAATGAAAAATGTACCCTGATGTAGAGTTACAATTTCTACACAACCAACATAGTCAGAATCTGTGTAACCAATAATGGATGATTTCCCTCTACCTAAGCATAGACACTTGTCCTTAGTGCCACTCAGATATCTCAAAATCATCTTGACTGCTTCCCAATGTTTCTTGCCATTATTAGACATATATCTGCTCACAACTCCCACTGCAAATGCAATGTTTGGTCTCGTAGATACCATAGCATACATGAGACTACCAACGACAGACTGATAGGGAATTTTGGTCATGAATTCCTTTTCCTCATCTGATTTGGGGCAATCATCCTTGCTCAATTTCACATATGTGGGTAAAGGTGTACTCAATGCTTTTCCACCTTGCATATTGAACCTATGAAGTATTTTGGATATGTACTCACTTTGAGACAAGTATATGCATCTTTTACTCCTATCATGAGTAATGTGCATGCCAAGAATATGTTTGGCATCCCCCAAATCCTTCATATCAAATGTCTGACTCAACTTCCTTTTGAGAATTGACAAGTCATAGGACTTCCCAGCAATCAACATATCATCAACATAAAGTATCAAGCATATGAAGCTGCCATCTGAGCATCTCTTTGTGTAGAGACAATGATCCTCATTGCTTCAAGAATAGCCTTGGGACTTCATAAAAGCATCAAACTTTTGGTACCATTGTCTAGGAGGCTGTTTAATTCCATACAAGCTCTTCTTGAGCTTACAAACTAGACTTTCCTTGCCAAGAACTACATAACCCTCTAGTTGTTCCATATAGATCTCATATGTAAGATCTCCATGCAAGAAAGCAGTTTTCACATTCGTTTGGACTAGCTCTAAGTCCTCCATTGCAACGAATCCAAGCAACATGCACAAAGTAGTCATCTTGCCCATTGGAGAGAAGATTTCTTCAAAAGCAACACCATGTTGTTGCTTAAAACCCTTTGCAACAAGTCGTGCTTTATATTTTGGAGAAGCACTATCTGATGTGAATTTCAACTTATATACCCATTTACATGGTAAAGCTTTCCTACCCTTTGGCAAAGGTACTAAATCCCAAGTACCGTTCTTGTGAATAGAATCCAGCTCACTCTTCATGGCTTGGTACACACCCACTTGACATGATCCTCTGTCTCCATAGCCTCTTTGTAGCAAGAAGGCTCATCGGCATTTGTTAGCATAACAAAATCTAAACCTGGAACATATCTATCAGGTGGATGTGAGACACATGTAGAACTTCTCAATGGTTGCTAAACAGGAACATGTGTAGACTGTTTTGAATGGACATTCTCTTGAACATCCCTATGTGCAGCATTTTTATGCATGCTAACGAAAGGACTAGTATCCTCAAACACCACTCTTCTCACTTCAACCTCCTTAATGGGTTGTTTATGCATCTTAGACTCATTAAAAATGACATCACTTCTTCTTATCACTGACCATGTTTCACAAACTCATAAGCGATATCCAAATTGTCCTTCTCAACCATATCCAAGAAAAACACATTTCTTTGACTTGTGGTCCAACTTTTGTCTAATATTCTTGGGTATATGAACATATGCTTCACACCCAAAAACTCGAAGATGATCATAATATGGTGGCTTCCTTGTCCATAACTCCTGTGCCACTTTTAGACCTTTGGCAGTACTAGGTGAAAGGTTAATCACATGAACTGTAGTCAATACTGCTTTTGCCCAAAAACCTTGTGAGAGCTTTGCATGATGCAACATAGATCTACTGTATCTTGAATAGTTCTATTCATCCTCTCAGCTACACCATTCTGTACTAGAGTTTAAGGATCTATAAACTCTCTACAAATCCCTCTTGACTGACAGAAACGGCTGAATTCATGTGAGCTATACTCACCCCCATTATCTGAACATAAAGCCTTAAGCTTAGTTCCTTTTTCAGTCTCAATTGAAGCAAGCCATTTTCTAAAAGTAGGGAATACCTCATCCTTTGATTTGATAGGATATACCTAGACTTTTCTAGTAGCATCATCTATGAAAGTGACAAAGTAAAGTGAACCACCTGAGGACCTAATAGGCATAGGACCACAAACATCTGTATGAACGAGATCTAAAGGCTGAATTAAAGAGTCAATGTGCATTCTATGCACATTTCTGCTTTGCTTTCCATATTGACAATGCTCGCAAAATGAAAAATCAGAGAAAGATAGCACTGGTAAGTAGCCAGAACGAGAAAGATTTTCCATTCCACTAACAGATATATGGCCAAACCACCATGCCAAATACAAGCCATAGGCTGTTCAGTAAGAGCTAACAAGTGTTCTTTCTGTGATACAAATAAAGGATAAAGTGAGCCAACTTTGCTTCCTTTTGCAATAACCATATTGCTCTTTGATATACAAAAGGATTGAGCATAGAAAACCACCTTGTAACCAAGGCCATCAAGTTGACCAATCGAAATCAAAGTGCATGATAACTGAGGTACATGGCATACATTATGCATAGTAAATTTTGAACCATCAATGAACTGCACAATCACATCTCCAATCCCCACAACATCACAATGGTAAGAGTCACCAAGTCTCACGGCACCAAGAGACTTTGCTACATAATTAGAGAACCATTCTCTATGTGGTGTCACATGGAAAGAAGCACCAGAATCTAGCAGCCATGTGTGGGAAAGAGAATCGGCCATAAGCGTCTTAGCTGGCACAGTACTATCAAGTGTCAATGCATCAACATCATCAAAAATAGCATTAATTTCTTCAATCTTCAGAGTCAAAGTAGATGGTGCAGGTAACTTTTTCACATCCCATCAACATTCTATCCTTTACCTTTAGCATTCTTTAATGCATAACAATCTTTCTTCATATGTTCTTTCTTATCACAATAATGGCATTCGATATCCCTCTTCCTTAATTTACTTCTACTCTTATTGCATTGACCATTTTGTTCCTTGTTCTTACTCCTACCACGTTGCTGATTCTTTCCTTGGTAAGAATCATGAACATTATATGCATCTCCACTCTGAGTGCCAACCATAGATTTTCTATGAATCTCCTCACTCAAGAGTGCTCCACATATGTCATCATAGATGACTTTACCACCAAGTACACTACTGCTAATAGTTGTGCAAAATGTATCCCATGATGATGGCACGGTGCATAACAACAATATTGCTTTCATTTCATTATCCATATCCATTTTTTGAGCCTTTAATTGAGAGAATATAGCATCAAAATCATTTAGATGAGCAGCAACACTATCTGTGTCCTTCATACGAAGGTCATATAATTTTCTCATCAGATACACTTTATTTGATGCCATCTCTTTTTCATATGTATTGCATAACTTCTTCCAAAGCTCCTCTGCACTTTCACAGTCTAATACTATAAAGTAAACATTATCTGCCACGTGCAAGTGAATGGTAGACCTGGCCATTTCATCTAACTCATCCCAATCATCTTCATCCATGTCAGAAGGCTTCTTTGAAATCTCATTTGCTGGCTACCATTGCCTCCTTTGAATCAGCACAACAAAGTTTGTGCCATCAAATTTTTGGATCTCAAAATGGTCTTTGCCCTGCAAGTTATAGCTCCTCCTCGGAACACTGGCACTTGACCCTGATCCACCTGATGTGCATGAGACCTCTGATGCCATGATGGTAGAGAACTAAATAGAATGATAATGGAGCTAAAAGAGTCGAGACACCAATCAATAAGTGTATCAAGGAGTAAATCAACCACTGTATGGTTGAATAAACTAGAAATCTGGAAAAATTTGGCCAAATTATCCTCTGCAAAATGAGCATATGACCAGTGTCAAAATATCATAAAACTACAAGTACTGTCATTTTTACCTGCATAGTGAATCACTGACTCCACTGCATATAATCACTTACCCAATACAAGCCAACTAGGCTTATCGAGCACCTATGAACAACTATCATACATCTCCTATGGCGAGGATGGGTAAGTCTTCCACCTGCAAAACCGAAGAGACCCCGACATCTGGGTGTCTCCTAGTTAAGAAAACCTCACCATGACCCTCTTTATCAAACGTAAAAGGCTTTATGCAAAGAATGTAACCACTATATCGATGACCACATGGACGTACATAAGCGGTATCCACAAAAGCATACATGGTGTGTATGTGCTCAATATATGCAGTAAGTGACACTAAAATGCTGAATGCACAGCCCAAAAACTAGTGAATAACACCTACAAGTGTTTGTCAACTCTGATGTTTTAGGCTCAAAAAGCCTGCATAGATTTGCAGCGACTTCTCCCACCAAAACTAAAAGCTTTCAAGAAAACTATAGTTTTATGAGTGTGGCTATTAACAAAACCCCAAAGGTTGATATTTATTGTCAGAGAAGTACAAAGAACACTCTTCTTGATGTTATTGGACGTGTGTGAAGAGAACTATATGCAGAAGTACTCCAAAACGGCTCCAAAAGACACCCCAAAAATGCTTCAAAAATAGGCTTTGAAAGCAAAGAATGAAGCTTTGAGGGACCAAAACATGTTCAAGGTAATGTCAACCTTAGTCTCTCCCCTTCTTTAGACACCACAAGAGTGTAGCTTATTGGCAAGAGATTTCCACAGTTAAGCGAGCTCCGGGGGGAACAGTACTGGGATGGGTGACCTCCCGAGAAGTATCGGGAACCTCTATATTCTTTGATCATTGAGGTCCTCCCTCGCATGCAACCAATGGTGCGAACAGCGCCAACGGTGACTTTGGTGACTTGGACGACAAGGTATGCCAAGGTCTATGCCTTGGTCGCCGCCTTAGTCGTAAGCCTTGCTTTGTAGACAAGCATTATCATGGTTTGCCCCAATATTTGAGAAGAACATGGTAGTACTTCAGGACTATGAGGGGTTTCTTTGAGAACTCAGTGCTAGAGATGCCGTGTTGCAGATTTTTATGAAATTCTGAGTACTGTGTTGATTATTAAGTTTCAGTAATTAATTGTTAATTACCGTAATATTTCGATCACAGTTAACAGTTCTACGTGAATCCGTAATTGCTTGATATGCATTGTAGATGAGAGCGCTAGAGGTGTTGTGTTGCAGATCTTTATGAAATTCTGAGTGCTGTGTTGATTATAAAGTTTCAGTAATTAATTGTTAATTACCATAATATTTTGATCACACTTAACAGTTCTACGCGAATCCGTAATTGCTTGATATGCATTGTAGACGTATTGTGCAGTGATAATTGTTGAATCGGGAAGTAGTTAAGTGTTAATTGAATGTTGAATTGGGAAAATCTAAAAGGGCCTCTGTATTATCAGACCCCTGTCCATCCCAAGAACCCAGAAACGAGATTAAAAGGGCTTAACTGAAAGCACTTTTAACAAAACTCAGAGATAGATTTTAGTATGTATAACCTTGCTTGAGCATCCCTTGCACACTAAAGTGTGAGCTTATCTGTCTCCTCTTGTGCAGGTCCTCCTTTGGATCTTGAAATAGGCATAACTTCATCAATTGCTACAATTACATAAAGTTTTCTACCTTGCAAATAGGCCTTCATTCTGATTTCCCAAGCCTCATAGTTGTTTCGATCAAGCTTCTTGATCATTGAGGGAAAGCCGTCACCCATCTTGATCTAGCTCTCATACCATTGAGAGAACTTGGAGAAGCTTGTAGAAGGTAGAAAAGTGAGTTGCGAAGCGACAAAGTTTGGTCTAGCTAACTGGCACAAGACCAGCCATTGAGCTTATAACTGGCACAAGACCAGCCCTTGAGCTTATAACTGGCACAAGACCAGCCCTTGAGCTTATAGGCATGCGATAAGTGCAAATAAATGCACTATGTACTTTGTATCATGAAGGAGAAAGAGTAGATACAAAACATATAGGTTCACACATCGACTAGCTCAAAAAACTTACTATCTATGGAAGAGACAATGAACTTCAAATGCTCATAGCGACCAACGTGATTACAATTAGAAAAAATCCTTTTATGGAAATGATACACATAGGGTTGAGTGTATATAATGCACAAGAGTATAAGGAATAAGCAAAATATGCTATAGGAATGAATTAGACACTCAACGGTGGTACTTCTTATTTTTCAGGAATATGCAAAGATTGAACCCGAGACAAAAAAAATAAGATTTCTCCAATTTACTAAACCAAATGCTATGGAGATACACAGAAATAAACTAGACAATAATATCTTTCCAATGAGCCATCTTTTATTAAATTTGGAGCCCTGTAGAGAGAGAAGCAACCTCTATATAATTACTATTGGTGAAGAAGATGATGCAGAGGAATGAAGGAGCACGTCAATGATGGTCACAAGATGGTCACAAGTGTATGTATATTGCTTCCATGTATTGTACAAGTGTTTTGAAGTCTTTATATATACTCTAGAAGTGATCCATGACTTCTACAAGCGGATTTTGAATTCAAATGAAGGCAGTAAGAGTTGGAGGGAATCAATTCACTTTCCTACAATCTAGGAAAAGTGAAGATTGAGTTTGATCTACTTTTAGATGATTGATTGGTTGACTGAATGGAACTCAACCACCACAAATTTAGTGAATTTGGGCTCTGTCTTTCTACGTTTACATGTGTAAACCTCAAGGCTTTTAGAATGGTAAAAGATCCATGAAAAATCTTTTTCAAAATATACAATAAATGAGCATAAGAAAAATAACTCTCCAATGGATATTCCTTTGATGTAATCCAAGAGATAGCTTTTGATGTAGATCAAATCCACCTCAAGCATAGTGTAAGGTTGATGTTCCAACAAGTCACACATGATTGGTTCTATCATGAAAAATGAAATCTCATAGCCATCTTCAT
Organism: Ceratopteris richardii; assembly: GCA_020310875.1. Lineage (NCBI taxonomy): Eukaryota > Viridiplantae > Streptophyta > Polypodiopsida > Polypodiales > Pteridaceae > Ceratopteris > Ceratopteris richardii. Next base: position 52,097,866 of record CM035422.1, read on the forward strand.
TGCAATGTGGCATCCATTGTTCTTCATTAATGGCTACATCCATTGTTCTTCATTGATAGCTACATCCATTGTCGCTAGGATTTCTGCCCAACCATGAGGTTCAAATTCTTCATCCAAAAAAACTACAGGTGTATAGGCTAGGTCTCGCATTGATCTATGAGTTTCCTTCACACATACCTCTCTAGTGTTCTCTCTTCTCTCTTCTTCTTTTGCAACTTTACACATCCATAAGTGTGTATCTTCATGCATCCATGAGGATCCTGATCCTATGGAATGCACTGACTCCGTATCATCTCTGGCTCTATGGATGGGATTCCATTGAATAGAGAGCACATCTCTATGAGAGTAGTCCTTGAGATTGACTTTGGTTGTAACACCTAAGCATTGCAAATACAAGGAATTGGTTCCCCAATCTTATACTACTTGCAACTATCTAATGAATGGTCTTCCTAAAATCATCTCATAGGCTTGAGTTTTGCTAAAGTCACATAACAAAAGTATGCTCAAGCTCTACACGATAGGTAGTGAGAGTTATGCCTGCTAGGACTCCTAAAGGTCTTTCTATGTAACCATCGATCATTTGTAGTTTCATTCTCCTTGGCTTGAGTGCTGGTTTGCCCCCAATGCCTCCATAGGGAAGTGGTAGCAATTGCAACTCTTGCACATGAGTCCAAAATAGCCTTGGTGGTGTAACCTTGATGAGCGATAGGAAGATAGGTGTTTCCTTCTTCTCCTTCTTTACTACTTCTGTATTACTAGGTATGACTAAGTCTTTGTTCCTTATCATGATTGTGGGTGCTCTCATGCAAGTAGACTTTGCTTCCCATGGACCTGTGAAATACGGTAGTTCTTGTAAGGAATTAGACTCAAAGTCTAATCATTCACTAGATTGGATATCCTCTAGTTCCCCATAAAGAGAAGGAATATCTTCTGGGAATTGATCATTTCACATAGAGTTTTACTCATTAGCTATGAGTACGAGGTGAGAACCCCCTCTTATATTTGTTGAGTATGATACTCACATGAGTGCCAAGTGGCACCCACATGAGATAGCTTGACTATTACCCTTTATAGGTAATGAGAGAGAGGGAGATAAAGGAGAATAACACCATGCAGTTGGGGGGTTTATAAAGAGATTACTTCTCTGTGTCCTTGATCACACATAGTCGACAACATCCTCGGGTTGCATGTAGAGAATACTCCAAAACTGGAGGGCGGCATCAGGAGCTGAACACTACATTGGTATTTGAGCCATACACAAGAACGCACTTCATCAATGGATAGAGCGCATGCGATCAGATGAGCACAAACAGCCCATGCAAAAGAGCACACATGAGCAGGGGAGCACAAATGTCCCACATAGAAGAGTGCAAGAGAGCTTGACTCTCTCTCCTCCGTCTTCCCTCGCTCTTGGGTGAGAGTAAGAAGGAATTGACCCCTTATTTATACATAGCATAGGTGCCATCAACCCAACATGTGGGATAAAGTCTCTTCTTCTGCTTGGCGACGAGGTCGAGTGGAGATGAGCACTCTGTGAAGGAGGTAAAATTGGGAAAAAATCAAGCTTTATTTCTCAAATTTAGGGCCTAAAGAGTCAACTTGTGAGAAAAATTAAATATAAGCAAGGGCATATATATGTACTATGGGCTATGGAAATTGAGTATGGCTCATCGGATTTGCTTGAGAAGCTTCAGATTCTCAATAAAGTTACCCCTTCATGAAGATTTGCCTTTCCACTTCCTACCATTGACATACATATCTTCTTTGGACCATAGCTTGGTGATAGGACATCCAATTTCAGAAATCTTTGTCATGTTACAAAGCTACACTCCAACTTTGCTAGCAAAAATTGATGTTTGATTTTGACAAGATTTGGTCAAGGAAAATCCCTCTATAGTGCTTCAGTAGAAACTAGGCGGCCACATTCGGGCCTAGTTTCTCATCATTTGGTATCCAAATCAACTTTTTTCACTTTGGATAGCTTCATATCTTTGAAGTATAGGTGTTGAACTACCTATTTTGGACTGGCAAGGATTGGTGAAACTCAAAAAGTGCTTTAGTTTGACTCAGCTTGCCCATTTGGGGCTATTCCTATATGATTTAGGCATCGTTCTTGTTGGCTTTTGTTGACTAGAACCTCCTCCGGCCAACCGGACATTTCAAATTTTCATTTGGCCCTGGTGATGATTGAAGATGAGGCCCATCATGCTTCAAAGACTTTTTGGATTTTGCTTTCGTAGTTGCATTTTATACCAGGGAAGTGCTCTAGTGTCATATTTCTCTTCTTTTTCCATATTTAAAGTTTACTTCCATTCTTTTCACATACTCTAGTTAGTAAATGAGAGGAGTGAAACATGGATTCTAAAGGGAAACAAATAGTAGAACACACTTCTCCATCTAAAGAACAACTAGAGGATCTTGGCCATAGGATGGAAGAGGTAGAACTTGAGCAGGAAGTAGAGGGAAGACTAGGGAAAAGAGCCTCAACAAGAAGAGTATACCTATGAGGAACTTTTAGATGAATTTGTTACTCATTAGCAATTTGTAGACTTAAAGGAACTTAGGTTAGAGAGAGACATAGGTAGCATGACATCTCTCATTGAACAGCTTAAGTCTCAAATGATCTCCCTTGAGACACATGTCACCTCTTTCCTAGCTAGGAAGGAAAGAGAAACTCCTACTCTTCCTCTAAAGATGACTAGGAAAGATCCTTCTTTTCATAGCAAGCACAAAGGAGAGAGCTCCAGGGAACCTCCCCTCTTGAAAAACTTGAAGCCATCTACCTTTATGGAGGATGACCGAGATAGAAACAAGGATGCAATCTACACTTTCATGCAAAAATGGAATGACTTGCATCAACTGAAAGGCACCCCACCTGAGTACCGTGTGCTAGAGGTGAGTCTTTCGCTCAGCCCACATGCTTATAAGTGGTGGATGAGTCTCAAGGAGGTGAACTCTATCCCTACAGATTGGGCTCAGTTTGAAACTCTTTTTCTTAAAAGAGCTTCTTCCTGAGAATGAGGAAGAGAGGAAATGGGATGAGTGGGATAGGATCACCCAGAGAGGTAGGCCTTTGACATTCTATATATCCCAATATAAGAAGATCATTTTGAAACTTAAAGGCTTAGATGATTTCCTGAAAACTAGAGGGTTTGTTAGGGTCCTAGATAAAGCCATCAAGAGAGAGGTAAGAAGGAATGCACCTAAGATGTTTGAGGAGGTGATCAAGTATGCCTAGATTTATGAAGACCATAACTGTCCTCAATACACTCCTATGGAAATGGATCAGCCCCTCAAACCTCTTAGTAAGACTAAGTTTAAGAAGAAGTTGTCATTGGGGAAAAACAAAATCTTCATTAAGAAATAGAGAACACAGTGGCCTTGGTTACCTACAGAGCAGTTTGAGAGGGCCAAAAGAGAGAACCTGTCTTTTAGGTGTTTGTCTCCTAGCCATTCACAGTGGAACTGTCCACTTAAGAAGGGGGATGAAAAGAAGAAAGGACTAGAGAGAAGTACGGCCCCTAAAAAGGGCAAAAAGGTGGTCCACCTAGTGCAGACACTTCCTATTCATGGCAGCTCTAGCTGCAAGGGAGTGGAAGTGATGCACGAGCATATAGAGCACATCTATTGTTTGACTCAGTCATTGTGATCACCACAATTTGGACCACATGACTTGGTTAAACTTCATGGTAGTGTATATGGGACCAGGGTGCAAGTCATGATAGATGACTCTCCCACTTATAACTTCGTAAACTATGCTCTAGTAAAAAGGATAAAGATTCTCCAACAGTACAGTCAAGATGTAGAATTATACAAATCATATGGACTTCCAAATTATGAATATGGAGAGGAGAGAACTTGTGTTAGGAAGAGAGTGGCTATGGGGGTTGGGAGACACACTTAAACACAACTATCAAAACAACACACTTGAGTTTGAAAGAAATGGAAGTAAATTTTGTATACAGGGAGAGTTAGATGTACCTAGTGCACCTCTCATTTCATCTTTAGAGTTGTATAGTCTTTGTCAGTTTGAGCATGTATAGGAGATCTTTATATTATATAGTCAAGACTTTGAGCATTGTACAGACATTTCATCTTATGTATATTTTCATGCTAGGAATGTAAATATGGATAGGACTTCTTATTATTCTTTCTTGAAAGAGTGTGTGGTTAAAAGTTGTAAAGATCTTATGTTTGAGTTTAGAGATGTTTTTCCCATTGAATTACCTAGAGGGCTACCACCTGAGAGAGGGGACATTAACCATGCTATTGAGGTACTTACTAATACTAACCCTATTTTAAGCCACCTTATAGGATTAGTGTTTCTCAGCATGAGGAGGTTGAGACGCAGTTTCAGGATTACTTAGATAAGGGCTTCATTAGACCTATTAACTCGCCTTGGGCATCACCAATGCTCCTAGTTAAGAAGGACGCCTCTATGAGATTATGTATAGACTATAGAGAACTTAATAAAGTAACTATCAAAAATAGGTTTCTAATGCCTAGATTGGAAGACCTATTTGATCAGTTACATCAAGCTAGGTATTTTACCAAGATTGATCTTAAATCAGGGTATCATCAGATTAGGATTAGGGCAGAGGATGTCCCTAAGACTGCATTCAAGACTAGATATGGGCACTATGAGTTTTTGGTGATGCCTTTTGATCTCACCAATGCTCTTGCCACTTTCATGAAGCTCATGAATAGTGTATTACGGCCCTATCTAGGACACTTTGCAGTAGATTTCCTGGATGACATTCGATCTAACGCACATCAAAATAGGAGCACTTGAAACACCTAAGAAAGGTATTTCAAGTGCTAAGGGAAAATTGACTCTTTGCTAAGGAGTCAAAGTGTGAATTTTTCAAAACAAAGGTTAGATACCTTGGGCATATAGTCTCCCAGAATGGAATCTAGATGGATCTTGAAAAAGGAAGGGCTATTATGGAATGGCCACATCCTAGGAACCTTGAAGAGCTACAGATCTTCCTATGTTTATCAGGTTTTTGTCGAAGATTCATTAAGAATTATGACAAAATTGTTGTATTGATGATGGATCAGCTTAAAGGGAAAGGGAAAGCCTTTCATGGGAAGATGAACAGGAGCAAAGTATGGAAAGATTGAAAGTAGCAATTGCTATAGCTCCACTTTTACATATAGCAGATCCCAATAAACCCTTTGTGGTTGAGATTGATATGAGTGATGTTTCTATAGGAGCGATTTTAGTTCATGATGGTCGATGAGTAGCTTTTGAGAATAAGAAACTAGAACCGGCTCATAAGAATTACTTCGTCTATGAGAAGGAGTTGTATGCACTTGTCCATGCTTTGAAGAACTGGTGTCATTATCTATATGGTGCCAAAGTTACAATAGTGTTTGATAAAGAGAGCATTAAGTGGCTCTCTAATCAAATAGACCTTAAAAGTTGTAAGGCTTGATGGCCAGAGATCCTTCAGGAGATTGATTATGAGCTTAGGTATAGGAAGGGAAAGTTTAATGTAGTGGCTGATTCACTTAATCGCATACCTAACTCAATGGACTGAGTTTTACTCAGATCACTACTAAGCTACTTGAGTCCATTAGAGGGAAATGTAGACTTGATCCTGCATATTGCAAGATTTGGGAAGCCATAGAAAATGAGTTTCCAGTGAGGATGGAGTATCGATGGGTACTCAAGAAGGATTCAAGTGGAAGAATTATAGTACCCATGATGGATATCTATTATATAAAGGTAAGGTGTGTGTCCCTAGAGATTTTGAGATGAGACGGCACATTTTGTATGAGTGTCATGACACACCTAGTGTGGGACACCTGCGAGTTAACAAGACTTATGATCTTCTTAAGAGGCAGTTTTACTGGCCTGGACTTCATAAGGACGTCCTACATTATGTCCTTAAGTGCACTAAATATCATGTCAATAAAGCTAAAAGGTTGAAGATTGGAGGACTACTCCACCCATTGGATATTCCTAATGGAAAGTGGGAGAGTATCTCCATGGACTTCATAGTTGGATTACCTAAGACACAGAGAGGGCACGACTCGGTCTGGGTAATTGTGGATAGGTTAAACAAAATGGCTAGGTTTATTCCAACATGCACTACAGTGAAGAAACCTAAGTTGGCTAGACTTTTTATGGAGAACCTATACCGGTTATGGTCTTCCTTTAGACATAGTTTCTGATCGGGATAGGAAGTTTACTAGCCACTTTTGGAGAGCATTCTTCAAAAGGTTGGACATGAAGCTTAGCATGAGTACAGCCGAGCATCCACAATCGGATGGGCAAATAGACAGGGTTAACCAAATCCTAGAGGATATGCTTCAAGCATATGTGAATGAAAGGCAAACTAATTGGGAAGAGTACTTACCTATAGTAGAGTTTGCATATAATAGTGCCAAGCACTCTTCCACTGGGCATAGTCCATTTATGCTTATGTATGGTTTTCAACGAAGAGCTCCTTATGCAGTAGGATTGCAAAATGAGAAAGTTCAAGCTACAAAGGACTTCTTGGAAGAGATGAATGGTATGCTTAGGCTTGTTAAGAACAACATTAGGAGAGCTCATGATAGAGCTAGAGCCTATGTTGACTCTCAAAGGAGAGACATCAACTTTGAGGTAGGACAACAAGTCTATCTTAGAGTTCCATCTAGATCTGAAACCATGAATATGGGACCTTGTCCAAAATTATCTCCTAGGTATTGTGGACCTTTCCAAACACTTAAGAGAATAAGAAAGATTGCTTAGCAGCTCCAACTTCCAGAGAATAGTCAAATCCATCCAGTTTTTCATGTTAGCTAGCTTAGGAAAAGGCTAGGTAAATTTGACAACCTCATTCTAGATGGTGAGGTAGTTGAGCCTATCTCTGTTCAATCTATTCCACATGAGCTTGAGAGCATGCTACACACTTGAGAGAAATGGACAAGAAGTCACTTATATAAAGAGTGTCTAGTAAAGCGGAAAGATAGTTCAAAAGATAGTGTCACATGGGAGTGGGTTAGCACCCTTCAACGACGGTTTCCTAGTTTTAGATTACCTTACCAAGAGTGAATATGGGGAAACAACATGGAGATATGACCATGTGTTTTTGGCACATGGGGATATAGTGGGAGTGCTATTTCTATTATTTCTCTCTTTCTATCACGCCTTCCAATACCATTTTTGAGCAAAAAAATGGAATTAAGGGGAAAGAAATGTCACATAGAGTATTACTCATTAGCTATGAGTAAGAGGTGAGAACCCCCTCTTATACTTGTTGAGTATGATACTCACATGAGTGCCAAGTGGCACCCACATGAGATAGCTTGAGTTTTACCCTTTATGGGTAACAAGAGAGAGGGAGATAAAGGAGAATAACACCACGTGGTTGGGGGGTGATTAAGGGATTAATTCTCCATGTCCTTGATCACACACAATCGGCAACATCCGCGGGTTGCATGTAGAGAATACTCCAAAACTGGAGGGCTTCATCAGGAGTTGAACTCTATAGATCATGTAAATCATCTACAAGCTCAATGGGAGGAGGATTTTCACTTTCCTCTGCCCATTTCTCTTCTTGAATTTCTCTTAGAAATTCTTGGGAATACTGATTCATAGAAGACAAGGTGTCTAGTTAAGTGGAATTAGGCACATAAGCTTCCTTGGGAGGAACGCTCATTCTTTGGCTTGCCTTGTCCTTACCCTTGGAGGTGGCTTCCTTTCCAAATTTTGCAAGTAACCTCTCCAATCGTTCTAATAGTCCATCAAAATGCAACTGAGTCTTAGCTGAACTAAAGCAATTGAAGAGGCGACTGGGTTCAAATGTGGTCTGAGCCAATTCTACCATTTTTGCACAAAGCTTGGTTCGTTCAATCTTTAGGTCAGACTTGGGGTAACATCTTTTATGATCTATCATATTTGGCCCTTCTAAGCATCATGTCTAGGTCTTTGGGAGTGGGATTTGCTAAGACTGATCCTAATCTAGGTGGTGGTAGGGTTATATGAGGTGGATTGGAAGGTCATGGATTAGAAGGTGATGGGGATGGTGGCAGAGGTGATATGTGAGAGTGCATTTGAGATGTGAGTTCAACTATCTTGGGCTTTTTTTTTTCTTAGGCTTTCCTCAAGCTCAATCATCTTCTTTGACCATTGTCTTTTCATTCCTTCGCGACTATCTTTCCAAGCCCTTGTTCTTTTCTTACTTAGACTCCCGATCTCACTAACCTTGAAACTCTCTTCCTGGGCTAAGCCTTGACTCTTTTGTAATTCTTGAGCTCTCATAACCACCTACACTGGGGTAGTGGAAGTCACACTTCCAGTAGAATCTACTACTAACCCAATGACATTGATAGGAGTGATCTTTGGCCCATTGTTTGGATTCTTAGGAAAATCTCATAAGAGGTGCTCCTTCCCTGAATCTGGACAAAAACCTTGAATCATCACTGATTGGGGTTGCACACGTGTATGTATAGGGCAATCATGAATGAAGTGATCACCTTGGCATTTGTAGCATGGTCCTCTAGGTGTTTGGGGTCTCATCTGTTTAGGTTGGGACCTAGAGTTAGGGTTTGCGTACATGATATTAGCATATTTTGGCTCCCAATTTGCTCATATCTTTGTAATAGTACGTCTCGTTATGCTCAAGTGATTGCATATAGTTAGCATGTGGACTATCAATTTGAGTCAAGTAAAAAATGTGATCACTTGGGTCACTTTCTATAATCATTGGTGATGCTAGCACTAAGGTTCTATTTAAGTTTTCTTCAGTGGCTGCATACTTCACTGGAATCACATTGGCTAGAGTTGGAGGTTGTTGGGCTAGCATAGGTTAAGGCCTTTGTTGAGTCTAATAGGGTGGATAATAGAGTTGCTAGGGCCTACCATCCTATTTTGGGTACTCACTCTGGTATCTTTCTTGTTGAGAATTTGGCCAAGGATAATTTTGCCTAACCACTTGCTTGTTATATGGGTATTCTTGTGTACTGTAGTTAGTATATCTCCTTTCTATGGTGCAGTATTGGCTCTTAGGGTTCACTTGGGGTTGTTCCATGATTGGACACACATTAGACATGTGGTCTCCTCTGTGAAGAGAGATGGTGGATGCAATCCAAAGATGAGTAGGTGCCGCTACAACCAGCTTCACACCAGCCAACTGAGACTTCAGAGTTGATTAGTAGACCCTTTGAGCTTCCTAAATCCACCAAAATATCAGCCAAGTACATGTATCCCAAAAGTTTAAGTCAAGACAGACTAGTTGCGAAATGACTAGCTCCCAAAACTTGCTATTTTTGGACATACACCAGCTGGAAAAAATGAACAGTGCTCTCAACCTGGTAGGAATTAGACAAATTCCTTTTGGGCATATCAAATAGACTTAACAAGCTTGCTATTCCAAGTTAAAACATTTCAAATGATGGACTGAGCACTGAGAACAAGTTTCATCAATTTCTGGAACCTCCCACAATTCTCGGGGCTCTGCAGAGATAGACCAGTGATCAGTAAAATGCATATATCTCCCAAAGTATTACTCCAATGACCATGAAAATTTATAACTACAAACTAGACAGTAAGAGCTATCCAACTCACTTTAAAACACTGAAAAATGTTCAGTAAAACTCGATATATGACCTTCTGAAGGTACTGCTCTGAGTGAGTATAGCAGAGAACAAAACAGAGAGGTAGATGATAATAAATGTATAGATTCACATATGATTACAACCACATTGGCAATGAATCTTTGCACAATGAGAGTAGAATGATAGAGCTATGGAGTAAGCTCTTCAATCTCTACAAAATGACATGAAGTGGTCACGTACAAGGCTTGCTAATCGCCTCTTCCTTCTTGCTCCTTTTATAGCTATTCTTGGAGGGAGTTTTGAATTCGAATTCGAATGGCTCCACCTAAAAGTGATCCCCAAAGTTAGGAGAGATTCCCTCAGCTCAAAAATTCGTGATTTTGGTAGTTGGAGCCACGAATTTGCTTTTACATCATGGATGAGGTAAGCCATCCTTTTCCTTTTTTCTTTTTCCATTTACAAGAGATAAAATGTACTCTTTTACAAGAGGTGTTCACATGACTACTCATGTGACTTACAAATGAGGATAATATCAAATATATCAAGCATGTAGGCTTGGGTAAAATGCACCAACAGCTCCCCCTCAAGCCTAACATGCTTGGCCTTCAAATAAGTCTTCAATTGTCCTTGATTTCCTGCAAGCCAATCATCAACTTGAATCTACTTAATTTTGTACCATCAAGAGCTTTAGTCAACATGTCAGCACATTGCATATCTGTAGAGACATAGGATAGTTGAATATCCTTGATCATTAGCTTCTCCCTTACGTAATGGTAGTGGACTTCAATATGCTTGGTTCTAGCATGGTATACCGGATTAGCTGCTAGATGTAGTGAGCTTGTGTTGTCACCAAAAATGTGAGGTGTTGAAGAATGAAGTCCAAGATCTGTGTACAAAGACTTTAACCACATGATTTCTTGAGTTGCATTAGCCAAACCTCTATATTAGGCTTTGTTAGAAGATAATGCCACGGTTGGTTGCTTCTTTGATGACCAAGAAATGATTTTTGAACCTGCAAATGATATATACCCTGATGTGCTTCTTCTATCATCTTTAGATCCGGCCCAATCTGCATCTGAGTAGACCTTTAGCTCAATATTTGAAGTAAATGAATAAAAAAAACCTTCATTCATGGTCCCCTTTAGGTACTTGAGGACTCTCTTGGCCGCTTCCATATGTGGTCTTCTCGGCTTATGCATAAACTGACTCAATATGCTAACACTATAGCATATATCCACCCTTGTGAGTGTTGCATAGTTCAAACTTCCAACCAAGCTTTGATAGCTTGTGATGTCTTCAATTGGCTCTCCTTCATAAGCACTAAGCTTATGATTTTGCTCCATAGGTGTACCTGCACACTTGGTATTTTCCATCTTGAACTTGACGAGCATGTCATGGACATACTTCCTTTGTGTGATGTATATACCTGAATCTGTGTAGATCAACTCCAATCCAAGAAAATAAGTGAGTGGTCCGAGGTCACTTATTTTGAACTCCTCCTTCATTTGACTCTTTACCTGTTTGATTCCTTCAAGATCATTGCCTGTGATAATAATATCATCAACATACACACATAAATAGATCACTTCAGATCCATTCCTCTTTATGAACAAAGAGGTATCCGCCTTGCTAGCTTTGAATCCTTGGTCCTGCAAATAAGTCACCAATCTGAAATTCCAAGCTCTTGGAGCTTGCTTCAATCCATACAAAGCTTTCTTTAGTTTGCATACATAGTTAGGATGATGTGCATCCTCATATCCAGGAGGTTGTGCCATATACACTTCCTTAGAAATCCATCCATTCAAGAAAGCATTCTTTACATCAAGTTGATAAAGATTCCAATTTCTAGATGCAGCAAGACTAATGAGAACCCTAATTGTAGGCATTTTTGCAACAGGAGAGAAAGTCTCCTCATAATCAATACCATGGGTTTGAGCAAACCCTTTAGCAACTAACCTTGCTTTGTGTCTATTTATACTTCCATCTGGATTCCTCTTGATTTTGTATATCCATCGAGATCCGATTATCTTCATAGATGGCTTGTTAGGTACAAGCTCCCAAGTGTCATTCTCCTTCAAGGCTTCCATTTCTTCATCCATTGCATCTCTCCAAGCTTTCTTGCTTTGTGCTTCTTCGAATGTGGTAGGTTCTTCATTGGTTGAATCCTTTGCAATGTAGATTGAGTGCTTGGTGACCAAAGAAGTATCATAACCAAACCTTTCTGGTTTCTTCTTCTCCCTTGAAGACCTTCTAAGTGGTTGATGTGAGCTCTCCGGTCCATATGTAGCATCCTGCATCTTTGCTTTACCTTTGTTCTTCCATAGCTTTAGTCTTTCCAAGTCTTCTAGGTCAATCTCCAAATCACTTTCTTCAATCTGCTTTGGCTCCTTTGGTTGAAGTGATGGAAAGTCTTCATCCAAGTCATACGGCAGTTTCACTTTCCTGTCATCATCAAACCATGATTTGTTTTCATAAAAAATTACATCTCTACTCACAGAAAATCCTTTATTGGTTGGATTGTACAATCTATATCCTTTTTGGTTTTGGTCATAACCAATAAATACGCACTTCTCTGCCTTGGGATCCAATTTCCCTCTTACTTGAGAAGGAATGTGAGCATAGGCTAAGCATCCAAAGATTTTGCAATGCTCTAGACTAGGTCTTCTTCCATTCCACACTTCATATGGAGTGGTTCCATCTAGTGACTTAGATGGAAGTCTATTTATGAGATATGTGGCTGTAGACACAGCCTCTGCCCATAGGTAATTTGGCAATCCCTTTTCGTTGAGCATGGACCTTGCAGCTTCAACAATAGCTCTGTTCCTCCTCTCTGCTATACCATTGAGTTCGGGTGTATACCTTGTAGTGACTTCCCTTTTAATGCCTCTTTCATGCAAGAAGGCATCAAATTCAGAAGAGAAGTATTCTCCTCCACCATTTGATCTAAGTCTTTTCAAAGTCCTACCTGTTTGGTTTTCAACAAGAGAAATATACTTCTTAAAGCAATTAAACACTTCATCCTTGTGCTTCATGAAAAACAGAATGGTCCACCTGCTACAATCATCTATGAAAGACACATAATATCTTGAGCCTGATATAGATGGCTCCTTACTTGGACCCCACACATCCGTGTGCACTAGATCCAAAGGATTTTGATACATATATCCTTTCTTATTGAAAGGTTGTCTATGAGCCTTGCCGATTTGACAGGCTTCACACTTATAAATCATGTGTTGCCTTGTGATATTAGGCAAACCAAGTACACTTTGGTCCCTGCAAATCTGTTTGAGTGTCCTCTCACCAATGTGAGCAAGCCTTTTGTGCCATATCTCCAACTCTGTTAGAGTTTGAGATCCATAGCTAAACAAAGCTATGTTCTTTGTATCTTCCACTTCAAAAGTGAAAAGCCTTCCTGTCTTTTCTCCTTTGGCGATCCTTCGAAAGCCTTGCCTTGGGTCTTCAACATATGCTCCAAATCGATTGAATCTAACCTGCAATCCTTTTTCAACAATCTGTCCAACACTTATTAAATTTTTGGTAATTGTAGGGACATACAAGACTTTGCTTAAGAGGTTCATATTCCCATATGATGTCTTCACATTACCTATCTTCTCCACTGAGTGCTTTGTGTCATCTCCTGTCTGCACTTCATGCTTGTTATGAGGATCTTCCAAATCAGAAAGTAAAGCCACATTTCCTGCTACATGGTTCGAGCATCCCGAATCAATGTAAAATATGTGATCATCATCCTTACCCTTCTTCGCTGACAGATTCATAATCAATAATGAATCTTCTTGACTTTGGTCCTCTGCATAGTTATTGTAATCTCTTCTTTCTCTATGGCCACTTTGATAGTTGTTGTTGTTGTAATTGTTGTTGTAGTAGTTGTTGTTGTTGTAGCCTCCATTGTATCTACCTCTATTTGATCCATAGCCACCTCTATTGAATCCTCTTCCTCTTGAGTTCCTCGGGTTCCTGAAACATTCTTCAGTAGTATGGTTAGATAAGCCACATATGTTGCAAGGTTGAGATGATTGGAATCCCCCCCTGCCTTGCTTTCCACTTCTGCCTCTTCCTCTAGGTCTTCCTCTACCTGCAAAGTTTGCTTGGAAAGAGCTACCTTCATCTTCATTCTTCCTATTCTTTGACTTGTCCTTGACCTTAGCTTTATCAGAATATAATGCAGAAGTTTGATTACCTCTTGAGGACTCACCACCTTTGCTAATCTTTGCTTCATGAGTGAAGAGTTGGCCCATGAGTGTGTTGAGGTCGGGTACATGCATATCCATGTATAAATCCATGGCTATTGTGAATGACTCCCACTTCTCGTCTGCTTTGATTCCATTCATGATTTGTCTTATGATTTGCTCCTCTTCAATTACCTCTCCAATGCTTCCAAGTTGGTCGGAAATCTCCTTCATCTTTGTGACATAATCAGTCACATTTTGCTTCGGGCTTTTCTTCATTGTTGTGAACTCCATCCACAATTGGTTCTTCCTTGCTCGAGTGTTGGAAGAGAAGAAAGAAGCAAGTGCATTCCAGGTCTCTCTTGATGTCTTGCATCCCTTGACATGAGGTAAAAGAAAATCAGAGATTGAGTTTAGAATATAAGACCTTGCAAGTGCATCCTTTGAACACCAATTCGAAAGTCCTTCCACTTCTTCATATGATGGTTGCCCTTTGTTCCTCATGGTTGGCATTGCTTCATCTCCGGATATGAATCCATATAGATTCCTCCCTTGAAGGTAAGCCTCCATCCTTAGAGACCATGCCGAGTAGTTGTTTCGATCCAATTTGTCAATTGTTGATGGAAATCCATCTCCCATGTTGCTTGACTATGCTCTGATACCACTGTGAAGAGAGATGGTGGATGCAATCCAAAGATGAGTAGGTGCCGCTACAACCAGCTTCACACCAGCCAACTGAGACTTCAGAGTTGATTAGTAGACCCTTTGAGCTTCCTAAATCCACCAAAATATCAGCCAAGTACTTTGGAACATGTATCCCAAAAGTTTAAGTCAAGACAGACTAGTTGCGAAATGACTAGCTCCCAAAACTTGCTATTTTTGGACATACACCTGCTGGAAAAAATGAACAATGCTCTCAACCTGGTAGGAATTAGACAAATTCCTTTTGGGCATATCAAATAGACTTAACAAGCTTGCTATTCCAAGTTAAAACACTTCAAATGATGGACTGAGCACTGAGAACAAGTTTCATCAATTTCTGGAACCTCCCACAATTCTCGGGGCTCTGTAGAGATAGACCAGGGAGCAGTAAAATGCATATATCTCCCAAACTATTACTCCAATGACCATGAAAATTTATAGCTACAAACAAGACAGTAAGAGCTATCCAACGCACTTTAAAACACGGAAAAATGTTCAGTAAAACTCGAGATATGACCTTCTGAAGGTACTACTCTGAGTGAGTATAGCAGAGAACAAAACAGAGAGGTAGATGATAATAAATGTATAGATTCACATATGATTACAACCACATTGGCAATGAATCTTTGAACAATGGGAGTAGAATGATAGAGCTATGGAGTAAGCTTTTCAATCTCTACAAAATGACATGAAGTGGTCACGTACAAGGCTTGCTAATCGCCTCTTCCTTCTTGCTCCTTTTATAGCTATTCTTGGAGGGAGTTTTGAATTCGAATTCGAATGGCTCCACCTAAAAGTGATCCCCAAAGTTAGGAGAGATTCCCTCAGCTCAAAAATTCGTGATTTTGGTAGTTGGAGCCACGAATTTGCTTTTACATCATGGATGAGGTAAGCCATCCTTTTCCTTTTTTCTTTTTCCATTTACAAGAGATAAAATGTACTCTTTTACAAGAGGTGTTCACATGACTACTCATGTGACTTACAAATGAGGATAATATCAAATATATCAAGCATGTAGGCTTGGGTAAAATGCACCAACATCCTCCACAGGTATAACATCATTTCACTAGGGAAAATCTAGGTATCTGTTTGTTAGAGACTCCTAATTTCTGAGCTACCTTCTCTCCAAGTCCCTCTATAGATGTGGACTATTTGGAGGTGAGGCTAGTAGACTTATTTGAATCTTTATAGATTTTTGAAAGCTCTAATTCCTCCCCTAGATTATCCTCAATGTCTATACACATTCATACACACTCTTCTATGGATCTAGGGGGGTCTTTTAAGTACACACAAGATCTTAGTTTGGTACTTAAAAATCCATCTAAGAATAAAGCCACTTGTTTGGCTGGAGTGGGTAACTCTAGAATAGGGTATCTCTCTAGGTATCGTCTAAGTCTTCCTCCTAAAAGTCTAACCATTTCTTGAGGTGTTTGTTTGAAGTTGTGTATCAGGGAAGAGGTGTTGTGTTTGACGCCACTTTTGGAGAATTCAGCGATGAATGCTTTTAGCAACTAGACTATATTCCTAAATGGACCTTGATGTAGTGGTTGAAACCATGTTAAGGTAGTGTTTTTGAGAGTTATAACAAAGGCATTGTACTGAGTGAACAAATCCTCGACCTGTTCAGCTTTCAACACTTGTCTAAGCTCTGCTACATGATCGTATGGATATCTAGTGCCATCGAAACAATTCTTCATGGATTTAACCAATTGGGTAGGTCTCAAGATTCTAGGGTGTTCTCTCGGCCTAGGCAAGTTAAATTCATCTAGGATTGTTTGATGTTGTGGATTTCTATGTCTTTCTTGATCAGTTCTTTTTGCCTCTAATCTTGATTGCTCTCTTCCTAAGGGGTTTGCAAAGCTCACTTTTGATCTCTCTCTCTCTAACTCTTTCTCTCTGGGATTCATGAGTCTTGGATGATCCTGCTCCTTGGTGGCCATGGGAAACATTAGACCTTGGTGGAGGGAAAATCAATTTGCCCTTCCACGAATATGCATGCTTACTATGCTCTATTACCAAGAACATCCTCTTTGATGTGTTATCTAGGTAGATGAGTTTGCCTAGTATCTCTACATCTTTGAACTCGTAAATAGTGACTCCACCTATTTCACTAAGTTGATCTGACTTGAATCTCCAAAAGGCTTCCTTTGTTTCTCTATTCAAGAAAAGTTTGGTGCTTTTTTTGTCTTGGGGAACCCACTCTACAGTAATCACTCTCCTCAAGATAGACTTGCCTCAACGAGTCTTGGGTTCTTGTCCTAGGTTTCCATCTCATTCTTGGGAATGATATTTCCAAACTCATCCATCTTGTCTTGTAATTTAGCAACCACATACATGGTACCTTGCTTATCGATGTATGAACCCTCTTCAAATTTAACCACTCGGTGTTCAAGTCCAAAGGGTTGATCGGGATTTTTGAGTTGGACAACTGATTATCGAGGCCATCCTCATAGATGTGTGCACCTAATTGGTTGGTCCTAATATACTCCAATTGTGTCTTATAGGGACCTTCTGGTGTCCGTAAATAGGTTGTGCTTGCACTACCTATCGGCCATTCCATGTTAAAAGACATCTCTGAATCACTCGTTTCTGAACTAGGTATGTAGGGATAATTGCTAAGTTGTTGGGCCCAAGACCTAGCTGTATGGTTGACACTCACCTCAGATGATCTGATACTTTGTCGGTCTCTCCCTAGGTGCCTGCCTGATCTAAGGTCCAATTAGATGAGATTCTTTGCCCTTAAGTTGTCCCTTCACTGCAATTAATCTATTCTTGAACTTGAGAATTTAAAGGATCTTAGAACTTGGATGTTCCTATCGTGCCTCTAATCAATCAAAACCACTATTCGCACTTAGCATATGCTAAGAATTGAGAATGCTCCAACTTCAATTCACTTCTCCTTGTTGCACTTGTATGCCTAGGAAGCACGTTCCCAAGCTTGTACACAATGGTACCTTGCGTTGTTCTCACCAAGAGCCCTCAATGATCCTGTAAAAATTCCAAGTTTAGCTCAAGATTTCAACTTCAATTGATAGACAATTTGATTCAGACACTTTTGAAACCCCTTTTTTCCCCCTATGTTGCACAAAAATTCTCTAGAGTCCCCTTGGTATCATAACCCTTGTGGAAGGTCAACTTTAAAATATTATATCTAAAACTCCACGTATCAGTTTTACCAACACCAGTCAAGCTTTGCATAGGATTTTAAACAAGGTTTCCAATGAACTCAAGATCACAACAAACGAATTTCATATGAAAAAAGTTATGTTTGTTCAAGGTTCTAGGGGTTAAAATAGGGAAACTTTTACTTGGGGGCCTCATAATGCTCCAAATGCTTAAAATTTATGCCCAAAATTAGCCAAAATTTGCAAATTAAAAAACCCTAAAAAATTGGCTGAATTTTCCTATGAATCATGATTGACAGGTGTTGGAAATGAGGTAGGCCCATAACAAATCTCACAGGCCCCATAAGTATCCAGGATCTTCAACATAAATTTTGTAGGTCCAAGATTCCATAGGTTTAGGATCTACAACACATATTCTAGCAATCTTCCAATATTGACAAAACAAGAACATACCACACTTAATCATATAAATTATGAGACAAAGATAAAGAGAGACTAGACAACATGTGTAAAGTGTTTCGTAAGCCACTGCTTACTCACACTATCATATATACCAATCTTCAATGTACAATGTGGGAGTAAAACTCTCAACCACTCTATGTGATGAAAACTAGATGGAAGAGTGAATGTACAAATGTAACAAACATATTCAGATGTATGGACAAAAATCTGAATATACATGAGATGTGTGACCTAATAGGTTGTAGAAGAGTGAATATGAGTGACAAAAAGGGGAAGCATTAGTCTAAAACTAATAATCAACACACCCTCATCTAACCTTAGGCTATGGAAGGCCCTAAGTTAGATATGTGTGTGAAAAGATCACATACTTACAAAAGTAGCAAAGAATGCTAACATGTTTGCTGCCAGAAATCCTCAAACTCATATGAACATATCTTCTCTAGCACCTCATCCAAATATGCATAAAGCATATACGTACTGATTCTCTTGTACCTATGCAAAATAGGACTCCTCTTGATATGGACGTTACTGCCTCCATAAACTCCAAGTAGTACTTGTGTTCATAAAGATAATATGTACCTGAGTTCTAAACATAAGATGCAAATCTTATGTTAACCACCATCAAGTTGCTGATAGGCAAATCCTCTCCATAAGCAAGAGTGCGAGCACACTCTTCTTCTCCAAGAATAACTCCATAGCCGCTCCTCAACATGCTCCAAAATAGCACCATGGCTGCCCCATGTGCTAAAAGCTCTACCTCTAATGAGGTACCACGCTCCATAGCTTGTTGCTGAACTAGGTGATGGATACATAAACAATGAGCCAATGCTCTTATTATATAGTAGTGTGAGTAGTCTTGAAAAGCTCTCTAAAAGCATAACTCAAAAGAAAAAACTATGATCCAATAAAGCAAGATCGCGAATTCGTGTGGGCATCATCCGTTCGTCATCGAAAATCGTGTCGCTTGTAAAAGCATGACAAAAACTTTCAATAAAAAACTCTTCGTCTTTATTTTCTTCTCCACTACTGCCAAAGTTGGGGATCGAACCCAAACGGGTTGGATGAGAGGCTCTTGCCTTAACCAAGGCACCTTCTTCTTTTTCTTGTAGAAGAAGTATAAAAGAGAGCTACACATGTTGTGTATACTAAGGCCTTTTGGACTAATAGGACATTGTTTTCCAATAATAGGGCTATCAATTGCAATGGATAGAGCTGTCCGTTGTGGCCTGTCAATTGTGATGGATAGTGTCAATCGTGGTTGATGGTGTCGATCATGATGGATGAGTTCATCACACTTGATGGTGTCGATCATGTTGAACGGTGTCAATCGTGATGGATAGAATTTTTTTGGTTTCTTGCATTATTTTGTGTCAATCATGGCATGTGCCTCACGATGGAGAGGTTTCTTACCGAAATGGGGTGTCAGTTGCAGTTTTTTCTATCAATTGCAATGGATAAGGGTGTCCATCGCGATGGGAACTTGTCGATCATGATCGATAGGAAGTTCTTCGTGGGTTTTCAATCACGATGGACTGAAATTTTAGGATTTTTGCATAGCTATGTGTCAATCGAGGGTGTATGCCTTACGATGGATAGGTTTTTGGCTGAGTGCACATGTCACTCATGATTTTCCTATCGATCATGATGGACAGAGGTGTCTGTCACAATGGATACCATCCGTTGTGATGGACAAATGTGTCCGTCGGGGTTTGTCGATAACAATGGATAGGCACTCTATCGTGATGGATGTTGTCAATCGTGATTGATGATGTCAATTACAATGGACAAAGAACATCTAAATTTTTGTAAAATTCTTGTGGATTTCTGATGTGCAAGGCCTCTAGACTATGAATGTGCACTTAGTTTTACCAAATAGTCAATGTTTCTATATCAATCATGATTGATAGAGGTCAATACCTCGGGACCTATGCAAACATTTTTTGTACCTGCTAGAGATGCTGGAGATGATGATACAGTGAGAACTTGCAAGAAATGCTAAAAAAACACGAAATAGAATGCACTCTAGCTCTCTCTTGCTCTCTATCACAAGTGAAATGAGGTGGGGAAGGTGATATCACCAAAAATTGCAAATTCAGCGAAGATGGAGATGGAGGTTGGAGATGGTGAGGATGATGGTGGTGATGATGGTGATGAAGTAAGTAAGAGAAAATAGTGAAAAGTAAGGAAAATACCTATGAATCCAACATCAAAAATCTACTTCTTACCATCACACACTCGTCCTTGAAGCTCTCTCCCCAACAACAGTGCCAAATTTGGTGTCACTCTAGCACAATGGTAAGTACCAACGTGAGGAGGTCCACCTCATAAATTTTATTCTGTGGAGATGTGAGGACTAGTATGGATAGGCCTAGTTGCCAGATCTTCTTTGATTGCTTTACCTACTTGGTCCTACTTGATTGTCCTTTGCTCTGACTCTTTGGATCAGCTCCCTTGTCTTGTAATGCCCTGACTTCCCTAGCTGCTACCAATAGTTCTTAATGAGAAAAAGGCAAAGAGAGACCTAAAGTGAGCTTTGCTAACAAGGTAGGAAGAGACCAATCAGTAGTAGAAATAGACAGGATGGAGAGACCAAGGGAACCTAGACCCCAACATGGTAGGGAAGACTTTTCTCTACCTAGACCCAGAGCGCACCCTAGAATATTGAGACCCTCCCAATTAGTGAAATGCATGAAAAACTATTTTGATAGAACAAGAGATCCATATGACCATGTGGCCGAGTTCAAGCAAGTGTTATGAGTTGAACAAGTGGATGACATGTTCATCCAATATAATGCACTTGGACTCACCTTGAAACATTTACTTATTTTGGTTCCAACCTTTACATCAAAGAAAATTTAGAGACATCCACCATCTATTAGAATCATTTATTATCGAGTTCTCCAAAGGAGGGATCAGGCATGATACTTCTTCTCTGATTCACATTTTCAGTACATCGAGAGATGTCCCATGATAGAGTTACCCACTCAAGATAAACAAGTATCTTTGTTTTTGGATGGGTTATTGATCTCTAAACTATGATCATATGTATACTTGAAAGAGCCCCAAACACTAAATCAATGTGTGAGGATATGTATATAAATTCATGACAACTTAGGAGATTAGTTGGAACTCTCCAAGTTCTACAAGGACACAGATAGTTCTATAGAGGACTTGGCAGAGAAGGTAGCTCAGAAGCTAGGTGTCTCAAGCAAACACGCACCAAGGATGACCCAAGTCAAGTGTTGCTACACATGCAAAGGAGACCATATGGCAAACATTTGCCCAAACATGGCACAACCTCAAGGCAACCCTAGAAGTGAGTTTTACACAATAGAAAGGTGGTACACTAACCATACTGCACAAGATTTTCCATACAACAAGTAGGTGGTTAGATAGAACTAACCATATACATAACAACAACCTAATAGATATCTAGGCCAATACAACACTCAACCTCAGTATTATTGGCCCCAATAAAAATACCAGGTACCATAACAGACACAATCTAGACCCCAATTGGTCCTACGTCAATAACCACCACCCCCAGTCAATATAATCTCTATCAAATAGGCTATTGTGGAAGAGAATCTCAGTAGAGCATTAGTACCCTCATCCCCATTGATCATAGAAAATGATCCTAACTCCAAGAGTTTTGACTACACCCATGTTGATAGCCCCCTTGCATACTACACTGAGTCACCCAAAAATTTGGAAGCACACCAGTACGAGAGTCCATCGATAGAACCTAGTTGGGAGCCAGACTACACTAACACCATGTATGCCAATCCCACCCCATGGCCCTAGTTGGGACATGCAAGACCACAGGGTCCTAAAGGATTATAGCCCAAGTGTGAGCACCACCTCCTTTTATTGTCAATCTGCAAAGACATGTAGAGGGAAGACTCCACGAGTTAGAAAAGCACATGCAGATGATACAAGGAGAAGTGACCCAAGACCAAGAAGATCTGGGAGGATGCAGAATTCAGTGCAATGATTGATGTATGACAGTTATATGGCTTGTCATTGTGCCTACATGACAAAGGTAATACAAGATGCTTTACGCTAATCAGTGTTGGACAGATTGTTGAGAAAGGCTTACAAGTTAGATTCACAAGCCATGGAGCATATGTGGAGGACCCTCAACAAGGCTTCAAAAGGATTGCAAAAGGTGAGAAATCTGGTAGACTTTTTACCTTTGAAGTTGAAGACACAAGGAATATTGCACTCTTCAATTATAAGGATCAAACCTTATCTGAATTGGAGATATGGCATAAGAGACTAGGTCATATATGAGAAAGGACCCTAAAGCAAACATACAGGGATCAAAATGTGCTTGGCATCCCAAATGTGTCCAAGCAACACATGATTTACAAATGTGCCGCATGCCAATTTGGCAAATCACATAGCCAACCATTCAACAAAAGAGGATACATGTATGAAGACTACTTGGAGCTTGTACACACAAATGTGTGGGGTCCTAACAGAGAGCCATCAATTTCAGGTTCAAGGTATTATGTTTCATTCATAGATGACTATAGTAGATGGAAAATACTTTATTTTATGAAGCATAAAGATGAATTCTTCACTTGTTTCAAGAAGTATTTGGAACTGGTTGAGAATCAAACTAGTAGAAACTTGAAGAGGCTCAACTCTGATGGAGGTGATGAGTATTTCTCACATGATTTTGACTCCTTCTTATAGGATAGAGGCATAAAGAGAGAGATTACAACAAGGTACACTCTTGAATAGAATGGAGTGGCAAAGATAAGAAATAGACTAATAGAGGCTGCAAGATCAATGTTTATTGAAAAAAAACTTCTTAATTACTTATGGGCAAAGGCTATTTCCATAGCCACTTACCTAATCAATAGGCTTCCATCCAACTCTTTGGATGGAATGACATCTTATGAGGCATGGAATGGTAGGAAATCTTCTTTAGATCATTGTAAGATCTTTGGGTGCATTGTTTATGCACACATACCCTCACAACTTAGAGGAAAGCTTGATCCAAAAACTAAAAGATGCATATTCATTGGCTATGATCAGAATCAAAAAGGATATAGGTTATATAATCCCAGTAACAAAAGATTTACAGTTAGTGGGGATGTGGTTTTTTATGAAAATAACTCATGGTTTGAAGATGATTGCAGGAAAATAAAGCTACCCTATGATTTGGAAAATGATTTTCCCAATCTAACCAAAGAAGAACCATACACATCAGAGAATGTCGACTCAGAAGATGAGGAACAAATCAACCTTGAAGAAATCAAAGCTTTGAAGTCCAAGGGAAAACGAAAGATCAAGAAATTGGAAGACATTCCAAAGTCATCCAATCAAGCACTTAGAAGATCTCAAAGGGAAAGCAAGAAACCTATAAGGTATGGCTATGACACATCACTAGTCTCCAAGCATTCTATATACATGGCTAAAGATTTTGTGTCAGAAGAACCTTCTTTGTTTGAAGAAGCCAACAAGAAGGAAGAATGGAAAGAATCTATGCAAGAAGAAGTTGAAGCACTTCAAGAGAATAGTACTTGGTATTTGGTTCCCAAAAAACCATTCATGAAGGTAATAGGTTCTAGGCAGATTTACAAAGTGAAGAAGAATCCAGATGGTACAATAAATAGGTATAAAGCAAGACAAGTAGCAAAGGGTTTTGCTCAAAACCATGGAGTGGATTATGAGGAGACCTTCTCACCTATGCCAAAGATGCCAACTATTAGAGTTTTAGTAAGTATTGTTGCTTCAAAGAATTGGAACTTGTACCAATTAGATGTTTAAAATGCATTTATGAATGGATGGATCTTTGAAGGGGTCTACATGGCTCAACCACTAGGATATGAAGACAAAGACAAAACTCATTATGTATGTAAATTAAGGAAAGCACTGTATGGTTTAAAGCAAGCTCCTAGAGCTTGGAACCATATACTAGTCACATACTTGCAGGACCAAAGCTTTATTGTGAGAAAGGCAGATTCTTCATTGTTCATTAAGAAGACTAATTCAAAAGTTATTTATCTATGTAATTATGTGGATGATATCATCATTATAGGAAATGATGGTGATGTCATCAAGAAGATCAAAGCTCAGATGAAGTAGGAGTTCAAGATCAATGATCTTGGATTGCTTACATATGCTTACATATTTTCTTGGCTTAGAGGTTGTTTATATAGATTCTGGTGTTTTCATTACTCAAAGGAAGTACATCCATGATGTGCTAGTTAAGTTCAAGATGGAAAATGAAAAAATTATAGGTACACCCATGGAATTGAATCACAAACTCAATACACATGAAGGAGAGCTACTTGAAGACATTATAGATTATCAAAGACTTTTTGGGAGTCCCAATTATGCAACCCTAACAAGAGTGGACATATGCTATGGAGTAAGTATATTGAATCAATTTATATACACCAAGAAGACCTCATATGGAAGCTGCCAAAAGGATCTTAAGGTACTTGAAGGGTACCATAAATGAAGGGTTATTCTATCCATTCACATATAAATTGGATATCAAGCTATATTCTTATGTAGATTGGGTTGGCTCAAAAGATGATAAGAGGAGCACCTCTAGCTACTTATCTTTTGCAGGATCAAAGTTGATTTCATGGTCATCAAAGAAACAACCAACTGTGAGATTGTCATCAACTAAAGCTAAATATAGGGATCTAGCAAATGCAACAAAAGAGGAAATGTGGCTTAAGCTACTCTACTTAGAATTGGGGCTACATGCATACATTCCAATCATTTTTGGAGACAACACTAGCTCACTTCATTTGGCTGCTAATCTTGTATATCATGTAAGGACTAAGAATATTGAAGTGCATTATCATTATGTGAGATAGAATCTACTTAGCAAGGACATACAAGTGTCCTATGTATCAGCAAACCTACAATGTGCAGATATGCTAACCAAATCTTTGGATGGAACAAAATTGAACAGGTTCAAGATGATGTTTGGATTGTAGGAGATTAAAGAGAATTCAAGCCCAAGCATATTAGGCTTGAGGGGGAGCTATTGGTGGATTTACTCCAAGCTTAAATGCTTGATCATTTATCCTAAGGCTCATATGTACATTCATGTATAACTAAATGAATGATTCCTCTTGCAAGATCTGCTTCAAGTTTTTTCCAATCGATGGGTCGAGCTTCATCTAGTGGCGGGAGTCTATAGTGCATGGAGTACACCATTTGTTCACAGGAAAATTATTGGAGTAGGTGTGTGGGCCTGCTTATGAACACCTCTGAATGGTATTCCCAAAAACGAAAAGTAAACATCTCTTCGAATGTCATTTTATAGCATGTTGGTAAATATTTTATGCGATAGTGCCAGGCATAACACACCCGAAGCGATGGTGTCGTGCTCATATCATACGCTAAATCTTGATTACCATGATTGAAGCTCGGAGTGTTAACATGTGGTGCCTTGACGCGATGGAAGATTTTGAATACTATCTCCATCATGTCAAATACTTTGACAGTCATATGCACGGCTACATCGTCCATGTAGTGTAAGCGGGGGAGCCAGTGTCGAATAGTTGCCATCATATATCCTACAATGGGCGGTCCATGGGGTGGCATGAAATATGGTTATTTGAGCCAGTCTTGGCACTGCTTATTGTTTTGTACTTTGATTGCAAAGGCCTTCCAGGAGCGGCGACTTGGCATTGGTTCCCAACATGGGTTATACTTTAAATGGAGTGGTTCCTTGACTCATGTGCTCATCATTTCTGGATAGTGTTGTAATAGTTCCTGTCGCCAATTTGGTTGAAAGATTTCTCCTCTCTGTGCTTCCAGTGGCAAGTCTTCAGGCTCAAACTGAGTTGCATGGGAGGGTTTCTTGCCTATCACTTTTTTGATGGCCAATTGGTACTCTACCATCAACATGAAATATGGCTTAGATTGTAGCTCATGCCCAGATATATACCTGCGAGGGGCCAAGTGAGCGAAATATGGGGATTGTAAATATGTTCCTCTATCATGGCCATGGCGTGTAATTGAGCTTCCACCCTTGTTGAGTGGGTCTTGCCAAGTTCTTCTACAGTCTTCATCCATGTGGGAGTAGGGAGTTCAAAGGTAGTCTAGCCTTCGGTCATGACACATCCGCATGGGATGGGTTGGGGTTCGTAGGCTTCTTCAAAAGTGTCCTCCATCGGGATAGTCACTGTTTCTTCATCCAGTGGTAGTTCTCGTGGGAATATTGCCTAGGGGGTGCTTCATATGTAGCTATCTATGTTTGAAGAGTCAATACCTAGACATGTAGAGCATTGAGTTCTTTGATGATTTCCATAGATGTGGTAGCAGGAGCTGATGGTGCTTGTTGTACAGGTGCTCTCAACTGGAGTAGTTTGTTGTCTTCCTGGAGCTTTTGATATGGCTCATTCATACTGTCATAATCCTCTAGTAGTCTGACATGATCTTCTAATAATATCTTCATGGATTCGGAGGGGACAACTTTGAAATAGCTCGAACTGAGAGGTTCGTCTGGTTGATCTAAAGCAGCTTCAAAGTTCTCTTTATTTTGTTCTTGCAAGCATTGATTATCTTCTTTTGCTTCTACTAGGTGGTGTCTTAGTAGTCCCATGTTTCTAGTGAGCATCGCATTTCGAATAGTTTGAGCCCTTAACAAAGTATCGATATTTATAATGGCCTCTTTTGTCTTCTCTTCACTTTCTAGTTCTAGTTTATGGTAGACTTGACATAACTCTTGGTAGTGTGTGTTGAGGGAGGCATTCTCGATTGATAATGAGTTTAGTTGCGCCTAGAGATCTGCAGTCGTTTGTTCTAGTGTCTGGCAACTCGTGCCTATAGATGTCAATTCATCTCTCACTTGTGTCATACACGCAAACATTTGACGAAATGCGGTGTTGATTATGGGTGATAATATTAGTGGTGGAGTGAGTGAAGATACGGTGGGTGTGGGTGTTGATGCAAGGGGAAGGGTACTTCGACGATGTTAGGGGTATTTACAGTAGAAGTGTGGGGCGGGAAATCGATGACAATCATTTCTTCTACCAAAGAACCTTCCGGAATGAGGCGTGCTTCCCTGGCCTATTGTGAAGACTGGGTATTTATTGGTACATGAATATATTGACCCGGTTTTGATAGTAATCAAATTCGGCATGGGTCAAACTACGGTAGTGGCTTTCTCTGTAAATAATGTAATGCTTCATTAGTGCCTACTGACTTAACCAATTCTCTGAAACCTTGAATATAAGCTTCTTTGAAGCCTCTTGTGGCTAGTTCTTGTTCTACAAGGGCTTGGCTTTCTTCCTCTAAGAGTTTTTTTTGCACCCAAACTGCTTGCATGGTGCGGTATAACTTCTTGATTGCCAATGTGTAGGCCGCAGATTCAAATGTTTCGTCTCTGTAAGTGCTTGTGTAACCCTGAGTGTCAGTGTGTTGTTCATGTTCATCAGTCTGCACCTTCTCTTGGGATTCCTGGATGCCCTGACTGGCTTCATCATCTCCATCTTCATCATCAATATATGTCCTGTCTTCTTCAGAGCTGGAGACTACTTGCTCTTGTGGTTGATCAGGGGGTGTGGTAGGGTAACTTGGGCCTTCATATTCCTGAGAGAAAAATTGTCCTTTTGAAAATTGAAATTTGTTTGAAAAAGCATCCGGCATTTCAAAATCAAAAGTTGTATCCATTGGTTCGGCTTCTAAGTTGGGTATAGGAAAAAGTAAACGTGTCTACACCAATGGAGGTGGGAATTTCTGCTATTGTAATGGTGGGTTCCTGAACTATAGTTGCTTGAGAGGTCACAGTACTGGTAGTAACTTCCGTGATAATCGGTCTTGTCAGGTGTATGCATTGGTGCAGGGGGTTCTGTAGGTGGCTGTTCTGGAGATGGTTGAGGTGATGGGGAGTCTGGAACTTGTAGGCATGGGATCGATCCTCGCATGTGCTTGCCTGTCCGTCCCTTACTAGATTTTCTGGCTTTCTTGGTAGTCCCTTTGAATGCCTTCAATTCTTCACTTGTCATTGCACATTCTATAGGCAAGTCATATGCCAAACACATATAGAAATTTGAGTGAGAGCGCAACATCCATGGATGACTTTTTTCCTTTTCCATTTTTGCTACGCTACATACAACTGGTCAATGATCCAGCTTGAAATATCTATGGTCTGGGGCCCAATACAAGCTAAATACAAACCAAACCAAATATGCTTGTGAGGCATAGTGAAACGATCCTGAGCTGGGAATGCAAAATGTTGCATACATATACGTAATGGCTTAGATAGCTCAGGTGTGATGGCCGAGATGTCTTCCCATTTGATAACGTCACCATGCTTCATCGGCTCTAGAATCAGCCTTTCTTGCTCGGTCAGCGTGTGAGTTCCATGGATCTTAATTGCAGCTTGAATCACATCCTTTGAAAGATAGAACTTCTTGAAAGGGGGGTCATTTACTAAAGACAGCAGAATGAATGTGCCCGATACGTCCTTGTTCTTGGAGGCTATAAGTGTGGTCACCAGGTAGTAGCATCTATAAAAATCCGGTTTGGGCTATGGATCACTGAAGTATTCCGTAAAACCTGCTCTAGCCCAAACGTGCTTTAAGTCTTCCGTATTTTGGAGTGCTTCAAATTCTCTAGTGAAGAATTGGCACTTGCCCCACTTACTACTATCAAAAGTCAATGTGGAATAAAAAATGAAGTCTGCGTCTGCCAAAGGTCCTGCTAAAATTTGAAACCAATGTGAATTATGGTGAACTTTTTTAGCGTATCCCTTGGGAGGGTCATCAGTTGGCATAGGTCCTAGGAATCCTTGAAATTCAGGTGGTTGTGATGTGGGATGTGGCTCAACCAATAATTCGTGAAAATTGACCACCAATACACTAGGACTAGCTTCAGACGGTCCTTCTGTCTGCATGATGATGGATGCAAATGTGGAGAAGATCTGCTACAAAAGATTAGCACATTAGTATGGAAATTAATCATGATCCCATTAAAGTGAGACCGCAATCCCTTTCCATAACCGATGTGTAACTTGTGTAGCTGAGTGTTGTGAGGTGATTTATGCAATGATTTTTTTTCAAGTCTAATGCAAGTCTCTAGACACCTACATACTTTCGATGGTGCATACATTGCTTGATGAGATGTTATTACAAGTGATGTTGGGTTAGTGTAGATGACTTTATACAAATTTGAGTTGTGAGTGAATTATTACAAGGGAGTTGGTTATTCGGGATGGGGTTGATGTTATACAATTGGTCATGAGAGGGCTTCTGGATACATTTCGGTATCCACTTCCTATGGATGGTTGATTGGGTCGTATGTTTCTGCTGAGGGACAAAAGATGAATTCGGATACTGTGATGTCAATGGGCAAAGAGATTTCTGAGAGGTATATGTTACATGGCTTGAGTATTGAGCTATAATACACTGTTTGGGTACCCAAATTTGCATGAGTGTGGGTCAATTCGTAAGGTACTTCTTGGCGATCCAAATATGTCGACTGTTCGTACTTGTAGAAGAAGCTCGAGGAGATGTCAGATGCTGATTTTGCTTCTACCTTAACTTCTTCTTGTCATTTTTTGCATTGTTGAAATCTATCGGTGCTTTGTGTCCTTTTAGCACCCATACTTGCCTTGTGCCACCTGTTCTGTGATGCAGATACTACTAAATTCTTTGCATTGTTTGGTAGGGTCGTCGGTTTGGGTTCCTTAGTCGTTGGTGACTCCTTGGTGGTTGGGATTGAGAGGTCAGATGGACACTCTACTTTCGCCAAGCTCGAGTGGATTGGGGTAGACGTAGCAACACTTATCTGCCCAAAGATCTTCCGGTCCTCCATCACATGTGTTTCATGTGGTCTAGGGTTACATACCTCAGGCGGAGTGTTGTTAGGGAAGTCAAGCGGTATCACTCACTGTTGGTCTAAGGTTCCAATCTGCAAGGAGCCTTGTCTAAGATTTAGGCCCACTTGCCTTGTCTAAGATTTAGGCCCACTGAGTGATCGTATAGCCAGTCTTGGCCAAGGTTCTATCAGGTCGTCATCATGGCACACTAGGAACTTCACTGTCAAGGTCACTTCGTGTATGAGGATAGGAAGGTCCATCTCACCCATGCAAGGGGTTTCCATGCCTACTAGACCTATGAGGTATGCCTCAATTGGCTGCATTTCTATTCATGATTCGTTATAATGGGACCATCTAATCACACTAGTCGCAACACCTGAATCAATTAAAGCCCTGAGCTCCTGGCAAGGGTTGCCGTGCTCTAGCCTAATTGTAATGAATGGTCTCCTATCCACTATACTAGGATGAGTTGTTGAATTTTCTTAACACATGTGTTGCTCTAGCACAATGGTGAGAACCACATTAACAAGCTCCACCTCCTTAATGTCAATCCGCGGAAGAGATAGGAGTGATATGAAGATCATGAATGTGAGATGAAGTGAGAGTGATGGTGAGAAGCATAGAGATGCACACACACATACACACACACAACGAAGAGACAAGCAAGACACAATGGAAGGTAGGAAATCAACTCTAAGCTCACACTAACCAACACTAAGTAGCCTCAAAAATAAGCTCTCTAGCTCTTTTTATAGATTCTAGACTAGTTTTGACCGGTTTCACATCTAGTGACTGGCATAGGTAAAAATAGGTTCTAGGCGCTATTTGAAAGGGTAAACAGTGTCTAAAAATAGTCAAAATTGGTAGGCTCATTCTACCTAAGCTCCTCAAGCTCGAGGACTCCTTGGCTTGCACAAAATGGAGCTATATTTTACAAAAAGGTTGTTTCTATGTTACATATAGTACAAAAGTGATGAAAATCACTGTTGGAGGTTTTTGAAAAGTATTTTGAAACATATTTGTTTGAAAAAATGATTCGACTGAATCCCTGCTACTTCCTTATGCTCTGTCTTCACATGCTTCTGCGTCTTCTATGCCTCTAACTATTGCCAACACCCCCCTCCCTCTCGCTTCTGTCGTCCTCGACAGAACCTTGTTGTGCAGTCTATCGGATGTAATTCTGTAGGAGGTCTTGATTGAGGGTGTGCTCTGATATTCGAATGCCTCAGGCCAGATCTGCCTCGATTTTCTCCCAATCAACGGGTTGCGGTTCATCAGATGGCGGGAGTCGATAATGCGTGGATTATTCCATCTGTTCACAGGAAAATAATTGCAAGAGGTGTGTAGGCCTACTGATGAACACCTCTAATGGTATTCCCAAAAACCAGTTGTGAACATTTCTTCAAAGTTCTGCTTGTAGCACGCCAGTAAGTACTTGATTCGATAGTGCCAGGCATAGCACACCTAGAGCGATGGTGTCGTGCTTATGTCATATGCTAGATCTAGATTTCTATGCTCGAAACCCGGGGTGTTTATGTAACATAATCTTAGTAGGAGATGGTTGAACTACACCCTAAGAGGGAGGATTAGGAAGTAATCCTCAACCATGGCTTTTGGGGCAAGTGGTTAGCCCATCACATTCCTAACCAAGAGGTTGTGAGTTCAATTCCTTACATTGGTATCAGAGCCTAGGAAGTAGGCTTGGGAAAGGTGGAATGATCCAATGGCCTCTAAAAAAGGCGCTTGGGCACTCTATCATGTGAAAGGGTAGGAATTGTGGAAGGCGCGCGCGTCGGTTTCAAGGATGGACCTTACAATGATTGGGGTGTATCTCTCAATCCGTAGGTCGGATTGAGGCATGTAATATACCGTTGGAAAGCTCTCGGAACGAACTTTCCAATGAGCTAGCTTGGAAGTGTGAATTCCTTGGGAATCCTTGGGTGGCACTTGATTGAGTGTTCAAGATACCAAGCATGGGTGAGAACAAGGTTCAAGATTGAGGTTGAGAACAAGGGCTCGAGACACCAAGGTTGCGAACAAGAAGGTTCAAGACACCAAGGTTGAGAGCAAGGGTTCAAGAGACCAAGGTTGCGAACAAGGTTCAAGAAACTGTGCGAGGTTGAGGAACATCAATTCAAGGGCACCTAGGGAGTTCAAGGGATTGATCACCGAGGCTAGAGGGATACAAGAGTAGATCATTGAGGACAATGATCGACCAAGGGGGGAAGAATGTAACATAATCTTAGTAGGAGATGGTTGAACTACACCCTAAGAGGGAGGATTAGGAAGTAATCCTCAACCATGGCTTTTGGGGCAAGTGGTTAGCCCATCACATTCCTAACCAAGAGGTTGTGAGTTCAATTCCTTACAGTTTACATGTGGTGCCTTGACGCGACGGAAGACTTTGAAAACCATCTGCATCATGTCAAATATCTTGAGAGTCATGTGCATTGCTACATCATCCATATGTTTTAAGCGAGGGAGCCAGTGACAAATCGTTGCCATCATGTATCCAACTATTGGTGGTCCTCTCGGTGGAGTGAAGTATGGGTAATTTAACCAGTCTTGGCATTGCTTGTTATTTTGTACTTTAATGGCAAATGCCTTCCAAGAGCGGCGACATGGCACTAGTCCCCAACATGGGTTGTACTTTAATTGTAGAGGTGCCTTGACCCACGTACTCATCATCTCTGGATATGCTTGTAATAAATCCTTGCGCCAATCTGGTTGATAGATCTCTCCTCTCTGCGCATCTAGTGGCAAATCTTCCGGCTCAAATTGAGTTGTGCGGGAGGGCTTCTTGCCTGTTTCTTTCTCTATGGCCAACTGATATTCTTCCATTAACATAAAATACGGCTTGTATTGTAGCTCATGCCCAGATATGTATCTGCGAGGGGCCAAATGAGCGAAATAAGGAGACTGTAAAATTCTTTCTTCGATCATTGCTATTGTGTGTAACTGCACCTCTACCCATGCTGAGTGAGTTTTTCCAAGTTCTTCAATCGTCTACATCCATGCGGGAGTTGGAAGTTTGAAAGTCGTCTGGCCTTCAGCCATGACTCGTTCACTTGGGATGGGTTGGGGTTCATATGCTTCTTCAAAAGTTTCCTCCACCGGAATAGTCACTATTTCTTCCTCTGCTGGTAGTTCCAGTGGAGATTTTGGTCTAGGTGGTGCTTCATATACTACTATCCGTGATTGAAGAGTTGATACCTGGGCCCATACTGTGTTGAGTTCCTCGATGATGTCAGGAGATGGGTCCATAGGAGCTGGTAGTCCTTGCTCTACAGGTACTCTTAATTGCAATATCTTGTGTTCTTCCTTGAGCTTCTGGATCTCCTCGTTCAGTTGTCGTATTCATCTAACAATCTGACATGATCATCTAATAACATTTTCATAGATTCTGAGGGCATGGCTTTAAAGCGATTGGGGCTTAATGGTTGGTCGGGTTGATCGAGGGCAGCTTCTAAATTCTCTCTGTTCTATTCTTATAAGCGCTGGTTCTCTTCTTTTACTGCTGCCAAGTGTCGTTTGAGTAAGCCCATGTTCCTGGTAAGTGTCGCATTGTGAATAGTCTGGGCCCTTAACAAAATATCGATATCTGTGACGGCCTCTTTGGTTTTTTCTTCACTTTCTAGTTCCAGTTTATGATAAGCCTCTCATAGCTCTTGGTAGCGGGTGTTTAGTGAGGCATTCTCGATGGATAGTGAATTGAGCTGCGAATGTAAATCATTGGTTGTCTTCTACAACATCTGATAATTAGTTCCAAGAGATGTGAACTCATCTCTTACTTGAGTCATGCATGTGAACATTTGTCAAAATGCAGTGTCTATAGTGGGTGATAATATTAATGGTGTGCTAAATGAAGATGCGGTGGGTGTTAATGCAAGGGGTAAGGGAACTGGGGGTGGGAGAGTGGATGTTGTGATGATTGTGGAAAATTGTGATGTGCCTATGTGTGGTGGTGAAATGAATGAAGGGAGTGGTGGTGTAGTGGGCAGTCATATATACATGTCATTGGATGTGGTGTCAAGTGCCGTGACCGTGAATAGTGGAGTGATTGTGGGTGTAAATACAGGGTTTACAAAGGTTGAAGAGTAATTTACAGGGGGGTTCTCTTGTACTCCTTGGTGGAAAGGGGAAAGAGGAATTATGGTGGGTCTAGGAGGTGAGACTGGGGAGAAAGTTAATGGAGGTGGGAATGGGAAAAGGTTTCTTGGAGGTGTGGGGAAGGATGGGAAAGATGGATGGGGAAATGGGCTGGACAGAAGGGTAGAAGTCCTAGGGGGTAGACTGGGTTGCGTAGGTGCAGGAAGGGTTAAAGGAATCAAAGCAACAAAGGCTTCTGCTGCAGTACTATCCAAAGACGTGGATGGTCTGGGAGAGATCGGATGTACAGGGGAGATTGGAGAGACGAGAGGTGAAAGAGGAGCGGTTGGGGTGGAGGGTACTTCGGTTACAGTGGTGGTATGTACAGTAGTAGTGTGGGGTAGGGAGTCGATGACAATGGTGTCTTCTGCTAAGGAGCCTTCGAGGACAAGACAGGCTTCCCTGGCCTATTCTCAAGATTGGCCACCTGTGGCTACGCGAATGTATTGACCTAGCTTTGATAATAGTCCTACTCGTCGGGGGTCAAATTGCGGTAACGGTTTTCTCTACAAGTATCTCAATGCTTCGTTGGATCCCACTGATTTGACAAGTTCCCGGAAGCCTTTAATGTATACTTCTTTGAATCTGCCTGAGACAAGTTCCTGTTCTATGAGTGCTCGGCTCTCTTCTTTAAATAACTTCTTACGCACCCAAACTTTTTCCATAGTACGATATAATTTTTTTATTGCCAGTGTATAGGTTGCTGCTTCAAAGGTTTCCTCTTCATGCGTACTGGTATCACCTTGGGTGTCCGTTTGCTATGCTTGCTCATCTGTCTGCACATTCTCTTGGGATTCATGAGTGCCCTAGCTGGCTTCATCGTTGCCCTTGTCATCATCTATTTTTGTTCTTTCGTTTCTGAGCTGGATACTACTTTTCCTTGCTATTGATCCGGGGAGTGGTCGGGTAGCTTGGCCGTTCGTAAACTTGAGAGATAATCTGGCCTTCAGAAAGCTGAAATTCATTGGAGAAAGCATCTGGCATTTCAAAATCAAAGGTTGTATCCAGTGGCTCTGGTCCCGTGTTGGGTATTGGGAAAGCAAACGCTTCCGCACCAATAGTGGTGGGAACTGCTGCTATAGTGGTGGGAGGACCTGGGGCTGTGGCGGCTTGAGGAGCGACTGCGCTGGTAGTACCCTCCGTTGTAACTAGTCTTGATAACCGTATGCGAATAGGTTGTACAGTTGGAGTGGCTTCAGTCGAAGATTGTTCTGGAGAGGGTTGCGGTGACGGTGATTCGGAAACTTGTAGGCATGGAATGGTTCCTCCCATGTGCTTCCCTGCTCGTCCTTTGCTAGCCTTCCTAGCTTTCTTTTCAGTCCCTTTGAATGCCTTCAACTCCTCACTTGTCATTGTGCGCTCGATTTGCAAGTCGTATGCCAAACACATATATACAATTCTCGTAAGAGCGCAGCAACCATGGATTACCTTCTTCCTCTCCCAACGGTGTTGTGCTAAGTATAGTTGATCAATGCTCCAGCTAGCAAGATCAACTGTCTGGGGTACAATATAAGCTAAATATAAGCCAAACCAGATGTGCTTGTGGGGCATGGTGAATCGATCCTGAGCGGGGAAAGCGAAATGCTACGTGCATATCCTCAATGGTTTAGAGAGCTCAGGTGTGATCGCTGAAATATCTTCCCACTTGATGACATCTCCACGTTTCATGGGCTTTGGAATCAACCTTTCTCGCTCTGTAGGAGTATGCGTTCCATGTATCTTGATTGCAGCTTTAATCAAATCTTTTGTCAAATAAAACCTTTTGAATGGAGGGTCATTTACCAAGGACAATAAAATGAACTTGCCTGGTAGATCCTTGTTCTTAGAAGTTGTCAAAGTGATGACTAAGTAATAGCATCTGTAGAAGTTTGGTTTAGGCAAAGGGTCACTGAAATATTCTGTGAAGCCAGCTCTTGCCCAAACATGCTTTAAGTCCTCTGTATTCTGTAGTCCTTCGAACTCTCTTGAGAAAAAGTGGTACTTGCCCCGTGTATGGTTATCAAACACTAAATTGGCCTCAAAAATGAAATCTGCATCTGCCAATGGGCTTGCTAATCCTTGGAACCAATGAGAGTTGCGATGAATCTTCTCAGTATATCCCCTAGGAGGATTGTTAATTGGCATAGGTCCTGGAAATCCCTGGAATTCTAGTGGTTGAGCCGTAGGATGGGGCTCTGCCATTAATTCATCAATATTTTCCATAGGTACGCTGGGGCCAGCTTCAGATGTTCCTTCTGCCTGCATGATGAATGACGTGAGTGTGTAGCAGATCTACTACAAAAGATTAAAACATTAGTATGGAAATTAATCATGATCCCATTAAAGTGAGACCGCAATCCCTTTCCATAACCGATGTGTAACCCGTGTAGCCGAGTGTTGTGATGTGGTTTATGGAATGATTGTGCAAAACTAATGTAGGTCTCTAGACACCTACATGCTTCAGATGATGCATACATTTCTTGATGAGATGTTATTACAAGTGATGTTGGGTTACATTGTGTGGATTTGTACAGGGTTTAGTCGTGAATGAGTTATTACAAGGGTAATGTTTAGTCGGGGTGGGAGTAATGTTAGATAAGGGGGACGGAGAAGACATGTGAATACGTTTTGGTATCCACTTCCTAAGAGTTTTTGAGCGGCTGGAATGTTTTTGCTGAGGGACAAAAGGTGATATCGGATGTGGTGGTATTGAAGGGTGAAGAGATTTCTGAGGGCTATATATTACATGGCTTGAGGGTTGAGCTATAATACAATGTTTAGGTACCCAAATCTGCGTGGGTGTAGGTCGATTCATAAGGTACTTCTTGGCGATCCAAATCTGTCGAATGTTCATACTCATAGAAGAAGGTCGAGGAGATGTTGAATATTGACTCTGCTTCTGCCTTGACTTCTTCTTTTCAATGTCTACTTTGTTGAATTTTGTCAGTGGTTTCTATCCTTTTGGCACCCATATTTGTCTCGTGCCTCTTGCTTGGTGATACTGATACTGTAGCTTTCTTCCTTGTATCATCTGATGTTGTCATCGGTTTGGGTTCCTTTGTCGTGGTTGACTCCTTTGTGGTTGAGGTTGAGAGGTCCGATGGACACTCTACTTTGGAAAAGAAGGGAGTTCCAACACTTGCAAAACCTGCCCATTAGGAAGTGAGGCATTCTGTACCACAGATCTAGGCGAGTCCGCAATAAGTGTGGAAGGATGGGCACCGTAGGGTATCTTGCTCATGTGGCTACTGATGTAGTCCACTTGACCGTTGATTGTCCCCATCTGTCCTGCAATTGCCATTTTTCCACCTCTAGAAGACTGGGGGAAAATCTCTTGACGTCCTTTTTGTCTGGCCCCTATCCATCGGCAAGCTCTCATGGGTTGACTTTGGAAGGTTCATGCTTAGCGGAGGGATTTGGCCAAATATCTTCCGGTCCTCCATCGCAAGCATTTCATAGGGTCTAGAGTTACAAACCTCAGGCGGAGGGTTGTTAGGGAAGTCAAGCGGTATCACTCGCTTTTGATCTAAGGTTCCAATCTGTAAGGAGCCTTGTCTAAGATTTAGGTCTACTGAGTGATCATATAGCCAATCTTGGCCAAGGATTAGGGGTTCTATCAGGTCCTCATCATGGCACACTAGTATCTTCCCTCTCATGGTCACATCATGTATGAAGATACGAAGGTCCACCACACCCATGCAAGGGGTTTTCGTGCCTCCTAGCCCTATGAGGTATGCCTCAACTCACCGCATTTCTATTCCTGAGTCCTTATAGTCCGATCATCTAATCGCACTAGTCGCAGCACCTGAGTCAATTAACACCCTGAGCTCTTGGCAAGGGTTGTCGTGCTCTAGCCTGATTGTAATGAATGGTCTCTTGTCCACTATGCTAGGCTGAGTGGTTGAACCTACTTGACACATGGCCATGGGGTATCTGGGTGTTGTTTCCAAATGGTTATAATGTTCTCTCCCTAGTCCTTGTCTTCTTAACTTCATGCATTTAATGCATTCTATAGCTTCTGCTTGAGCTTCAACTCGTATTCTATTTTCTTCCTCCTTACTCTTCTTTCCCAACATGAGTCGTCTAAGCATATCCTCAGTAAGAGGTTCCTGATAAAGCTTGACTCTACAACCACTAATGTAATTAGGCATTATGTCTCCTTCAAGGGTGGCTAATTGTACTGCTCCACTTGTCGAGAGTCTGTTAATGATCATAGGTCCATAACCTCACTTTTCTAACTTCCGTGCGTGTTGTTTCAACATGTATACTAGGACTAAATCTCCTTCTTTTAGGCCTTTATCTTTCACATGTGTATCAAAATATGCTTTCTATTGCTTCTTTGCTGGGTATATTCCTGCTGCTGCTTTCAGCCTGGTTTCTCCTAATCGTTCCAAGTCCATTATTCTTGCTTATAATTCATGGCCGGTCCATTGATGTTCTTGTGCAACCTTAAGGGTCGGTATCAAGAAGTCCAAAGGAAGCACAACATTCTGACTAAAAACCATCTGAAAGGGAGTTTCATTGAGTACGGTCTTGTAGGCCACTCAATATGCCCAAACAACATGGTGTAATTGTTTGTCCCAATTTGAACGTTTGTTGTTCACGAGTTTCATCAGTACGTTACAAAGGATCTTGTTAGTGCTTTCAGCCTGACCATTGGCCTAAAAATGATATGGTCCGGATTTCTTGTGAATCACAATAAAATCCTATAACAAATATTCAATGACTTGGTTTAGAAAGTGAGTTCCTCGATCGCTCACTAACTCAATAGGCAATCCATATATTGTAAAGACATTTTCAAATAAGAATTTTGCAGTCGTGTGTGCATCATTCTTTTTCGTGGCTTTTGCTTCTACCCATTTGGTAAGATAATCTGTCGCAACAATAATGTATTCAACATGCGTACCTTTTGCAAGGGGGTTAATGGGTCCTACAAAGTCTATACCCCACTTAGAGAATGCACGCCCTCCCATCATGGGTTTCAATGGCCTTTCATCTCTGCAAGTACGAAATTGAGTTCTCTGGCACACATCACATCTCTTTACATAGGTATGTGCATCCATGTGAAGCGTGGGCCACCATAATCCTGCAAAGAGGATGGCTTTGATTATCCTATCGGGTCCAAAATGACCTCCTGCAACACCTTTGTGTGCACTCTCTAGAATGCTTAAATAATCGCTTTCATGAACACATTGTCTGAGGTATCTGTCTCATCCTCGTTTGTACAAATTATCGCCAATAAGTGAATAGTCTTGAGCTTCCTACTCTAGACTGTGTTGTCGTGCTAAGGTCATTCCTTGAGGGAATGTTTTCATCCTCAAGTACGTCACTAAAGGTTCACTCCATCTTGGTGTGAGAGACACATGATATAATGTAGCATGTTCTACAAGTGGTCTTTCACAACAAACAGGGCATTCTTCACACAACTTGTAGACGTCTGCCTCCATCGAAGGCCAATAGACTCCTAGTCTATGCAGAGTCTGCAATGTACAATGTTTCAAGTGATGTTGCTTCAAGGCACCTATGTGTGATAATTGCAACCAGTTTGCATGTTCTGATTCATTTACACAACAAGCAAGAATCTTTTGATTATCTTGTTTATATATACTTCCTGTTATTATTTGATATCTCTGAGATTTGGTAATCTCTCCTTCCTTGATCCTTATTCTAGGATTCTTGGGTCCATATATGAGAATCGGGACTATAGGCTTTGCCCATTCTGGTGCTATCTCAAGGTTAAACAAATAAGCATCGGGTAATTCATCCACTACTCCTTGAGGAGCTTCTCTTGTGGTTAGTCTTAAAAGGTGGTCAACTCTAAGATGTGTCTTTCCTTTCCTGACTACTACTTCAAAATCATAGTCCATGAGTAATAGAAACCATATTAATCTTCCGGTGTTACATGGCTTATTGACTAAGTACAGTAATGCTTGATGATCTGTAAAGAATTTGAACTTATTTGCCAACAAATAATGTCTGAATTTCTTTACTGCGTAGATCATTCCTAATCCTTCCCATTCCATCGTGGTGTAATTTCTCTCTGCTGCGTTCAACTGTCTGCTTGCGTAAGCTATAGGGAGATCTATATTACCTTCATTCGTGGGTTGTGCCAACACACATCCTATGGCATAATTGGATGCATCCACATGTACATGAAATGGCTTACTCCAATCTAGGGTTGTCAATATAGGTGCCGAGCACAATCATCGTTTAAGTTCATTGAATGAATTCTCACACTCATCTGTCCATTCAAACTTAGTCAAAAGAGAGTACAGAGGCTTGGCTATGATTGCATACATGTGTATGAATCGTCTATAATAACCACAATGTCCCATAAATTCTTGTACCTCTTTTACATTATTTGGCCTAGGTAGATCTAAAATTACTTTCACTTTTTCGTCGTCGGTAGAGATTCCATTCTTTGACACAATGTATCCTAGAATTTTGCCTTGTCTGACCATGAAAACACATTTTTCTGGGTTCAGACAAACCTGATATTCTCAACATTTGTCAAATACTTGTCTTAACTCGGGGATATGTGTCTATCTCATATTTGAATATGTACATATGTCATCGACATAAACTTCCAAATTCTTGCATAAGAATTCCTTAAACACATGACACATGAGTTGCTGGAAAGTAGCGAGTGCATTCGTCAAGGCAAATGGCATCACACGAAATGCAAATATGCCCCATTATGTGGAAAAGGCCATCTTATGTTGATCTTCAGGAGCAATACCTACTTGTATATAGCCTGAGAAATCATCAAGAAAGTTGTAAACTTCCTTGCCCGCAACTCTTTCCAATAAGTGTTCTGTGATAGGAAGCGGATAACTGTCTCTAATTGTGGCGGCATTAACTGTTTTAAGGTTAATACACACACACACATTTTTCCATTCTTCTCGGGCACAACCACAATGGGGGATACCCATTCGGTATGCTCAATTTCATAAATGAATCATGCTTCTATCAAACGATCTATTTCTTCTTTAATCTTCGCAGCATAGTTATCATTGTACGTGTATGGTTTCTGTTTTGTAGGTTTTGATCCTTTAGCTAGGGGGATAATAGGTCCTATGAAGTCTATTCCCCATTTTGTGAAAGCTCTTGCACCCATCATGGGTTTCAGAGGCATTTCATCTCTTCTAATTGGATATTTCGTTCGTTGACATGTATCACATCTTTGCACATATGTTGCTGCATCTTGATGTAGAGTTGGCCACCACATTCCAGCAAAGAGAATCATTTTTGCTGTTTTATCTGCAGAGAAATGTCCTCCTGTAGCTCCTGTATGTGCCATCTCTAAAACAACAAGATACTCATCTTCATGAATGCACACTCGCAAATGACTATCTCTTCCTCGTTTAAAGAGTTGTTTTCCTATAAGAGCATAGTCCTTGCTTTGTTCTACAAGTGCTCGTTTTCTTGCTAAAGTGGCTCCTTCTGGGTACTCTTGGGTCTTTAAGAATTTCACCAGAGGCATGCTCCATCTTGGTGCTACAGTGGAGTAGCATAGAGTGGAGTTCTCTTCTGGATTCCGTTCTTGACAGGTTGGGCAGGCTGATACATAGTTATGCGCATCCCTCTGCATGGTTGGCCAATATATGCCCAATCTCCTTAGTGTTTGCCATGTTCCGTTCGCATTTGAATGAGTTTTCCATTGATTTACATGTGCTTTTTGAAGCCACATTTCTAGTTCCTCTTCTTCTACGCATCTCATGAGTAATCCACTTGAGTCTTGGTGATACAGACTTCTAGCAATGATATGAAGGTTTTCAGCCTTCCATAGGTCTTGGGTTCGGTTTGGTGTGATCCCATCTTTAGGTCCATGAGTGAGTATTGGGATCAACTTTTCTGCCCATTGGGGACATACTTCGAGATTAAAAAGGTACGTATCTAGCAGATCATCTGGTACTCCTATGGGTGGTTCACCATGTGTCATCCTTGATAAGTGATCTGCTCTTATGTGGGTATTCCCTTTTGTTGGAAGATGCATTTTTGGAAACCTTTTTGGAAGGAAAATAATTGTAAAATGATAGAAATTTGTAAAAATATTTATGCAATTGTTGTAAAAATAAGGAAGAGTCTTCCTTATGTAGAATAGAATCTTATGTATTTTTTCTAGAATTTTTGGAAACTCCTAGATAGCATATTTTTAGAATAATAGAGGAAAGGACCAAAATTCAAGTGTGAAAAGGGACACTTGAAAATGTATATAAGCTAATTTCCTCTATTATGAGGGGGTTGGTTAATCATTTGTCTACATGCTATCTAAGTGAATAGAGAAGGAGTTTTCTGCTGAAAATCGTGTTTCTCCTCTTTTGTGTGGTTTCTTAGGTTTGTGAGTCTTATTCATGTGTATCCATGGAGATTTGTGAGCTTCTATTGTGTAAATTTGTTGAATGTGTATGAAGAGAGCTGAATACTATTGTGTTGAGTGATGAGTTGATGAAGAATGGTGCTCGAGCTGAAAATCGTCTGTTTTCATAGAATCGCAATTGTCTCGTCTGTATGATACAGGTGATATTTTTTTATTTTGACTCCATAATTGTGTTCTGCTGATAAAATAGCATGCAATAGACACCAAGATTGTAGAAAATGGTGGAGATTTGCTCAAGTTAATCCAAACCCTAGAAATTCCTCTTCATCTTCACTATTCTCAGAAATCCAGCCATTATTCTCTTATTTCTTGGATTCTATCATCTTGAAGGGGCTGTGGTCTCAAGAATACTTCCAGGATTGACAAAATAAAGATGTCTTGTTGATTCTTTATGCTAAATGATTGGAGAGGACAACTCCAAAGATCAATAACAAACATTTTTTGGCGCCGTTGCCGGGGAATAATTAGAAAGCTTCATTGAAGTTGGACCTTGCTAGATCTTCTATTGATGATGGTAACAAACATAAGGAAAAGGTAACACTCTTTAATCAAGAAATGTGAACATGAAAAGGTAGATGTCTTTTGTTTGTCTTTTGGGAAAAGAAAGCAATAGATCATCTTTTAGAATTGGAAGTGCTGAAATTTTTGTAAATTGATAGTTGCTCATTACATTGTTGAAGTAAAAGTGCAGGTGTGTGGAAGATTTGAGCCAAGAAAGCTGAAGATGAGGTAACATGAGTCTATTCTTGCATTTTTAGAGTTCTTTTTGACCAAGTACTAGGCACCATTGTTGATCTTGGGAAGATAACATGGTTGCACTAAGGAAAAGTCAATTAAAGTAGCTATATGCAAGTAGGAAAGATTCATGAGTCTATTCTTGCATTTTTAGAGTTCTTTTTGACCAAGTACTAGGCACCATTGTGGATCTTGGGAAGATAACATGGTTGCACTAAGGAAAAGTCAGTTAAAGTAGCT
Source organism: Ceratopteris richardii (assembly GCA_020310875.1). Classification (NCBI taxonomy): domain Eukaryota; kingdom Viridiplantae; phylum Streptophyta; class Polypodiopsida; order Polypodiales; family Pteridaceae; genus Ceratopteris; species Ceratopteris richardii. The sequence goes on from CM035422.1 coordinate 52,141,177, forward strand.
AGGTGCAAGTAGAAAGGAATCATTTGTTAACCAAATCTGAGCATAAATCTTGAGTTGATCTGCATTTTGAAAAGAAAGATGTGATTGAGTTTATCTTTGCAAAAATTGCTTGCATTCCATAGCACATTTTCTTTGGAAAAATTTTTCTCATGCACTTTTGTGATAGCTAAGCCATAAGAAATCATAACCAATCAAGAAACATAGGATCAGTAGATCACCAAACAAGAAACCCTAAATAAAGTGTTCACCTTTATTTTAGGGCAAAAAACTAAAAAAATTCATAAAATTCATCAAAAACAACCAAACAAATTTCTTTTCTTCTTAGGAAGTTGGACTTGAGCTTTGTGGATAAGAGTAATAGAGACCAAGTAAGAGAAAAGCAAAAAAATTTTCAAAAATTAGCAGATTTGAAAAAAACACGATTTTCTGCACAACATCGCGATTTTCTGATTAATGATTGTGACTGTGAGGTAAAATTGCAGGTGATTGAGGAATTGGAGTTGGTAAAGGGTACTGAAGATTGAAAGAGAACAAGAAGAAAGAATACTCAAATTTGCACAAGATAAGATCTACAGAAAAAACACGATTTTCTGCACAAAATCACGATTTTCTATAAGGGAAAATTTCTAGAATTTCTAGCATATTTGGGTACTTTGAGAAAAGAAAATTGCAAAAGATGTCATCAAGATTGGGTAAGTAAAGATTGAACAAGTGGAAGAGTGAAGAATTGTGGAAACCACACAAAATCGCGATTTTCTGGATATTATAAAAACCTGGAATTGAAAGAAAAATTCATTTGAGTGAGAGTGAGAGAGAGAGAGAGTGAGAAAAATCGAGCAAAATCGCGACTTTCTGCAACCAGTTATCTTTGGAGAAACTTTCAACCAAGCAAGCAAGGTAAATTGTCTTAGCATCATTTTTGAGTACATATTTTTGCATGAGAGTGATCAAATAGCACCAAAAAATAGGAAATAGCCAAAATCACGGAATCGCGACTTTCTGATTTTTTGGGTTTTCAGTAGGAAAAAAGTATTTTCTAATAAATCTCTTTCATTGCATGTTAAAAATTCAATAAGGCGACTCTATTAGAAGAAAGAGAAATCTGAAAATCAAAACTTGAAAAAATTCAAAAAATTGTTCAAAATCGCGATTCTAAGGTCAACACAAAATCGCGATTTTGAGCACAAAAGAACAACATGGCGATTCCCAGAACACGATTTTCATCAGAAAATCGTGTTATTTACAATTGTGAGCAATCACGATTGTCTGGGAACAAAGTCATGAAAAACACGATTTTGAGCACAGAATCGTGAAAAACACGATTCTGAGCACAGAATCGTGAAAAACACGATTTTGAGCACAAAGTCGTGAAAAACTCGATTTTGAGCACAAAGTCGTGAAAAACAAGATTTTGAGCACAGAATCGTGAAAAACAGGATTTTGAGCACAGAGTCGTGAAAAACACGATTTTGAGCACAGAATCGTGAAAAACACGATTTTGAGCACAAAGTCGTGAAAAACACGATTTTGAGCACAGAATCGTGAAAAACACGATTTTGAGCACAAAGTCGTGAAAAACACGATTTTGAGCACAGAATCGTGAAAAACACGATTTTGAGCACAGAGTCGTGAAAAACACGATTTTGAACACAGAAACGTGAAAAACACGATTTTGAGCACAAAGTCGTGAAAAACACGATTTTGGGCATAGAATCGTGAAAAACACGATTTTGAGCACAAAGTCGTGAAAAACACGATTTTGGGCACAGAATCGTGAAAAACACGATTTTGGATACAAAATCGTGGAAAACAGATTTTAGTCACAAAATCGTGAAAAAACACTATCCTACTTAGAAAATCGTGAAAAACACGATTTTCAGTTCAAAATCGTGAAAAACACGATTTTCAGTTCAAAATCGTGAAAAACACGATTTTCAGTTCAAAATCGTAAAAAACACGATTTTAAACACAGAATCGTGAAAAATACGATTTTGGATACAAAGTCGTGGAAAACACGATTTTAGTCACAAAATCGTGAAAAACACGATTTTTAATAGAAGTTGGTAAAAAATCACTAGTTTGAACACAAAATCGTGAAAAACACGATTTTGAGTTCAAAATCGTGAAAATTAGCTGAATGATCCTTAGGTCTGGGAACAAATTAAATTCACTTACCAATCAAGACTTGGGAAGGAAGGTGATAGAGTCAATAGTAGGGGAAGCCCAAGAAAGAAATTTAGGGCAAGAAAACAACATGGAAAATTTAAATGAAACAAATGAGCCCATTGAAACTGGGGATTACAGAAATATCCTCAAATACATGTATACAAATAGGTTTGGCACCTATGTATATCAAGATGGAATGCATAAGTTTCTCATTAGATTGAGAAACCTAGAAGCTCCCCTAAACATAACACCTGTAGCTCAATTCAAAGATGGTAGGCATGAGGATAGGCAAGGGTGTGTGTACATCTTCTCCCAAGACCCAGAAAATTCAAATGACTTAGGACCTGTGAGCATAAGATTCCTATTACACCTGAAGCAAAACCTAGTAAACAAAGACATTACACATTTAATGACAAATACTCTGCAAAGATAAAGGAAGAAATTGATAAGCTATTAGCTGCCAATTTCATCTATGAAATTGAGTATACAGAATGGATATCTCCTACAGTTGTGGTACCAAAAAAGAATGGGAAACTTAGGGTATGCATTAACTTGAAAAAGGTAAATGCAACAACTATAAGGGACAATTATCCACTGCCTATAACAGATCATCTTCTAGAAAGAGTTGCTGGGAAGGAGGTTTATAGTTTTTTAGATGGTTTTTCAGGATACAACCAGGTCCCCATAGCATTGGAAGACCAACATAAAACTGCCTTCTCCACAGAATGGGGAATTTATGCCTTTAGGGTTATGCCCTTTGGGTTAACTAATGCTCCAGCAACTTTTCAGAGATTGATGTGTCATATCTTCAAAGAGTTCCTGAGAAAGGTGATGGAAATCTATGTAGATGATCTTTGTACTTTTTCATTAAAAAGACAAGATCACTTGCAGGACTTAGAAAATATATTCAGGAAATGCAGAACCTACAGAGTATGCTTAAATCCAGAGAAATGTGTATTCTTTGTGAGACAAGGAAGAATGCTGGGTCATATAGTCTCTAAAAATGGAATTTCAACTGATGAGAAGAAAATAAAGGCCATAATAGAGCTTCCAAGACCAACAAGTGTAAAGGAACTTCAAACTTTCATGGGACATTGTGGGTACTACAGGAAATTTGTACACAAATTTGTTGATATAGCAAAACCCTTATATGCCCTAATTACAAAGTTTGAGTGGACCAAGGAGTGTGACCAAGCCTTTGAAACTCTAAAAACTTGTTTGGTAACAGCCCCAATTCTGAAAACACCTCAATGGGACAAAATTTTTCATGTTCATGTGGATGCTTCCAATTATGCTTTGGGATGTGTGTTAGCACAACCAATAGAAGGAAGCAAGTTAGATTTTCCAGTGGCCTATGCTAGTAGACAATTGAATCTAGCAGAGAAAAATTACACAACCACTGAAAGAGAGGGATTGGGTATGGTATTTGCTGTAAAAAAATATAGACATTACCTTTTGGCCAACAAGTTTAAGTTCTTTGTGGACCATCAAGCTTTGTTATATTTGGTAAATAAACCTTGTCACACAGGGAGAATAGTCAGATGGTTTCTTTTGCTAATGGAATTTGAGTTTGAAGTAGTGGTCAGACAAGGGAAAACACACTTGAGAGCAGATCATTTATCTTGAATCGAGTCTGAAGAACCCAGTTCACCTTTGGATGACAATCTGCCAGACACTTATCTCTTTAAGGTAGAAAGTGTTCCTGAGTGGGTCATGACTTTAGTACCATTATTAACCTTGGGACCTTGTAGAACAATTGGGAATAATGCACACCTAGTATTGCAAAGCAGGAACTTCATGTTACTAGCTGGGCATTTATACCATCTCAACCACACAGGCATATTAGAATATTGCACTCCTGAGGAGGAGCAACAAGAATATCTGAGGAGAGCTCATCATTGGAACCCTTGCACTCATGCTTCTAGGGTAGTCACCCTAAGTAATCTCAATAGGATGGGGGTACATTGGCCTAATAAAATTCAAGATGTATCAAAATACATTGCCAATTGCAGGAAGTGCCAAACATTGCAAGATTTAGAATTCATAACTCTATATTGGTTCCAGAAAAATCCAGAGTGGAGTGAAAATATCATTGAAGAATTGAGAAGGAAGGAGAAAGGAAAACAAGTGATAGCTGGTACAGATTCAAAAAACTTGCAAGTAATCTCTGAGGAATATCAATTGATAGGGGAACAGTTGTATAAGAGAGGAATGGATGGATACCTAAGAATTTGTGTTCCTGAGAATAAATATCTGGAAATGTTGGAAATGGCACACTCTGGAGTGGCAGGAGGACACTTCTCAAGTGACAGAACTGCTAAACTCATTTTATATTCTGGATTTTGGTGGCCAACGCTATTTCTTGATGCAAGAACCTATGTAAAAAGGTGTGATGTCTGTCAAAGGGTAAGTCAGCCAAATAAAAGAAATGATATGCCATTGGTTCCATTAATTTCAGCCAGAGCCTTTAGTAAATGGGGTTTGGATTTCATCGGACCTATACATCCTCCAACAAAACAATCCCATGCTGAATACATCATAGTGGCTACAGATTACCTGACAAAGTGGGCTGAGGCCAAAGCCACTAAAAGAAATGATGCTAATACTACTGCCAGATTCCTATATGAAAACATTATCACCAGATTTGGACTTCCAATTGAACTAGTAAGTGATAGGGGGACCCATTTTATAAACCAGATCATAGAAAACATCACTGAATATTTCTTGATCAGTCATAGAAAGTCAGCCCCATATCACCCACAAGCCAATGGGCTAGCAGAAAGCACTAATAAAGTACTTTGTACTGTACTATCAAAATTAGTGAACACAAACAGGAATGATTGGGATCTACAACTTAATCATGTCCTATGGGCTTATAGAGTGGCTTACAAAACTGCAATAGAGAGCACACCATTCAATCTAGTATATGGACAAAATGCAGTTTTACCTATGGAATTCCTTATTCCAACATTAAAAGTAGGGAGTCACTATAATTGGACTGGACATGAACTATCAGAAAGAGTAATGGAATTGGAAAATTTGGGAGCATCTAGACTCCAAGCCATTATGAGTTTATATGTGGACAAGAAAAGGCAAAAAGCTTATCATGATGTTCACATAAAAGAGAAAGATCTACAGGTAGGAGATCTAGTGTTGGCATACACAGTCAGAGAACATCAAAAAAAGTTCCAGAAAAAAGGACATGTGTCGCTCTAGCACAATGGTGAGTAGAGGAGATACACCTCATAAATGTCAATCCGTGGAGACGTGAGGACCGGTATGAAGACCGTGAGCAAGTGATGGCACAAGTGCGTGAGTGAAAGCACACAAGCATGCACACACATACACACACACGCGCACAAGGTAAGAGCAAAGAGTGGAACAATGGAAAGCTTTGATTACCAAGGAGCTCTCTTACTAAGCTGAAATCTACAACAAGCCAACCTCAAAAATGAGCTCTCCAGCCCTTTTTATAGTTTTTGAGTGGTTTTGGCCCTGTCCAGACCTAGTGTCCGGCCTAGTTAAAAAATAGGTTCCAGGGCTTATTTGGGGGCTCAAACGGAGTCTAAAAATTATGAAAATTGGTAGGATGGTAGTTCTAATACTCCTCAAGCTCGAGGACTCCTCGGCTTGAACAAAATGGAGTTACAAAAATGGAAAATGGTATTTACAATGGTTTTTAGTGATAAAAATCACTATTTTTGTAGGGATTTCTTCTGAAAATTTGATAGGTGCTTCTTGGAGCTCCCTACTTGCTCCTTCTTCTTGTGTGTCCACTTCCTTGATGCGCTTCCATGCTTTGTCCTTGACCTTGAGCTTCAACACTCCCCCCCCTCTTGAGTTTGTCGTCCCTGACAGACCCTTGTTGTATTGGTCGTTCCATGTAGTACGTTGAGAGGTAGCGTCCTTTGCGTCCAACAGGGGTGATCCATTTTCCCAATGTAGCTTGGTCGTTTGTCCAGTTCCTTACTTTGCCACTGCTAGATCTTGCAGTTTGTAGTTCCTTTGTATTTACCTCTTCCTTGTATTCTATCTTGATGGTGCATTTGTGAGCTGTCCAAAACGACTAGTTGCTCAAAGGAGGTGATCAATGTTGATTATGAGCAACTCTCTATCGTGGATGGCTTCCTTGCTCTTGTAGTGGTCACCCTGATGTCCTCTGATTCTTCCAACGATGGCTTTCATATTTTCATGCCAAGTACTTGTAACCCATAATGTATGATGGTTAAGTGCATTAGTGCATGGGTTGAACAAATTATGTGCCTTGTGCATGGCCTTGTAATGTGGCCCTACGTATGCGTACTTAGAAAATGCATGGCAAGAAGTATGGTGCAAGAGATTGGGTCTTGAGCTAAGTGCTCAAGGGTATGCTGACGAAGAGGTTTCCTAATTGATCATGGTTATAGTGTTGTTGAAGCATACACGGCTTACCATGGTGAAGGGTCCGTTGATCTTCATCTCTTCGTGTTGTAGTTCCAGCATGGTGTTTGACCCTCGTCTTGTCCTTTTTGTTGATTGATGTCCTTGCTGAAGGTTCTCTGATGAGCATTTTCAAGCACAGTCCTCTTCTTTGCCCTTTTTTTTTTTTTTTTTTTTACACAATGGTATCAAACAAGAAGAAAGAGGTTAGTATCAATAACATATTTTGCATGTGAAAATTGTGTCTCATGTGCCTGGGATTTCTCAATTGTGTCTATGCACGGCCATGTAAGGTGGCCCTATATTGATGCATACTTTGGAAATGCATGACCTGAATGGTGCAAACGACTGGGTTATGCCAAAGGCACATGGTTGCTGCACGTCGACGCTTTTGATGTTACTCGCATAGTTGATGCATTCTTTGTTTGGAGGTGTCGATTGGATCTCGAAATGATGTAATCCTCCTAATGGGAACCCATTTCCGAATAGTATTTGGCCCTGTAGAGATCACCTCAGGCCAGTTCTTCTTTGGATGCTGTCCAAACTTTGGTATCTAGTGTGGTTGGCCCCTTGGTTCTGTGGATGTTGCTTGTGCTTTTGGCTTCCAAACCCATGTCCTGGGTGAGTGCCTGCTTATTTTTGTAGAAGGGTTGAGTTTGTCTTCTTCTGGTCTTTGTAATTTGTTCTTACCCTTTGCTTTCCTTGGCTTCTTTGTTGAGGCCTTTTGCATGGTGGGGAGCATAGGCCTTTGTACGTGTAAGAGCTTCTTGGGTACCCACATCTGTAATCGCCCTTGTTGAGCAGTAGCTAATTTTTTAGGCACCCAAATTTGTACTTGATTGTGGTCGGCCTTCATTGATAGCTTCGGTACCCAAATTTGTTGGAGTCTTCGTGCTTGAGCCTGTCGTGGGTGTTTGGTCCTTCTGTTGTCATGGTCGATCTGGTTGGGTGGGAGTCTTTGAGGCAACATCGATGGTTGTACTCCTTTCTTTACCCAGATCTCTGTCATGCCCAACACTTCTTGCCTCTTGAAGGCTCTTTGTCTATTTGATAGACTGGCTGTCTTGCACTGTTTTGCTTGCTTCTGAGGTTGAACTACTGTAGATGCTTTACTCTTTGAAAAAAAAGAAGAAGGTTCATCTTGCCTTTGCGACTGTCCTTCCGTGATTGCGTCTGTCTGGATCATAGAGCTTTTGACATCTACAACATCTTGTTCGAGAAGATTAGCCTTAGAGAAACAAAGAGAGTGTGTGGTGTCAGTGTCAGTGGGCATGTGATTCTCCAATTCTAATGTAATGCATTGATTATATACCCAAACTTGAAGAAGTTGACTTCTTAGGTTCAAGTTGACAGCATGGTCGTAAATCCAATCTTGACCCAAGACAAGTGGCTCTGTGAGGTCCTCATCATGACACACTAGCATTTTGACTTTTATTGGAACATCTTGAAGGTAGATGGGAAGTTCCACCTCTCCCAAACAAGGGGTTTCCACGCCTCCTAAACCTATGAGATAGGCTTCTATGGGCTCGATGTTCAATTGCAGGTCTCGGCAGTATGAAAGTCTAACTGCACTAGTTGCTGCTCCTGAGTCAACCAATGCTCTCACAGTCCTTACACTCTTTCCTTGTCCTACCTCTATATTCACAAAGGGCCGGCGATCAATTATTTGAGAAGTAGTTATGCCCGATTTTTGGCACATGTCCATGCGATATTTTGGAGCTTTTGTGTTGACATCTAGGCCTAGCCGCCGTAGCTTATTTCTTCTGATGCGCTCTCTCGCCTGTGCTTGTGCTTCTTCTCTAACCCTTAACTCCTCTTCTTTTCGCTTCTTAGCAGTGTTGAGTCTCATGAGCATTTCCTCTGTAAGAGGTTCTTGATATAACTTGACTCGGCATCCACTAATATAGTTTGGTAAGATATCACCTTCTAAAGTGGCCAATTGAACTGCACCGCTAGTGGAGAGTCTATTAATGATCATGGGTCCATATCCTCGTTTCTCCAATTTGCGGGCATGTTGCTTTAGCGTATAAACCAGCACTAGATCTCCTTCCTTCAATCCTTTATCCTTTACATGGGCATCAAAGTATGCCTTTTGCCTTTTCTTTGCAGCATAAATGCCTGCTGCTGCCCGTAGCCTCGTCTCACCTAAGCGTTCTAAATCAAAGATCCTGGAAGACAACTCATGTCCATTCCACTCATGCTCTTGTGCTACTTTTAAGGCTGGGATTAGGAAGTCCAATGGTAGCACGGCATTCTGTCCAAAGACCATCTGAAATGGGGTAGCATTGAGTACCGTTTTGTAGGCAACTCGGTATGCCCAAACAGCATGATGAAGTTGTTTGTCCCAATCAGAGCGTTTATTATTTACAAGTTTCGTCAATATGTTACATAGGATCTTATTCGTGCTCTCGGCTTGTCCGTTAGCTTGTGGGTGATAGGGGCCAGACTTCTTATGTATCACCATGAATTCTTGAAGGAGATTTTCAATGACCTCATTCAAGAAGTGCGTACCTCTATCACTAACCAGCTCTATTGGTAACCCATATCTAGTGAACACATTTTCGAATAAGAACTTATCCGTCGTTTGAGCATCATTCTTTGTCGTGGCTTTTACTTCCACCCACTTTGTAAGGTAATCTGTGGCTACAATAATGTATTCTGCATGGGAGATTCTAGCTGGGGGGTTGATGGGACCTACAAAGTCTATACCCCACTTTGAAAATGCACGTCCTCCCATCATTGGCCTTAAAGGCATCTCATCTTTTCTTATCGGATATTGGGCACGTTGGCATGTGTCACATTTCCTCACATAAGTATGTGCATCCATATGAAGAGTGGGCCACCAAAGTCCTGAGAATAAAATGGTCTTAATTACTCTGTCAGGCCCAAAGTGTCCACCTGCAGCACTGCTGTGTGCAGTTTCTAAGACTTTCAAATAGTCTGATTCATGAACGCATAGTCTTAAGTAACCATCCTTACCTCTTCGATAGAGGTTGTCTCCTACTAAGGCATAGTCTTGAGCCTCTTGCTCCATGCTCCGTTTTCTTGCAAGACTAGCCTGATTGGGTAATGTTCCCGATCTCATGAACTCAACCAATGGAGCACTCCAATCTGGGATTAATGACACATGATAAAGAGTGGCATGCTCCACTGGGGGTCTCTTCTGGCACACTGGACAATTCTGGATCCACTTCTGTATTTCTTTGTCCATGCTAGGCCGATACACTCCTAAACGTTTTAGATTCTGCAATGTTCGTTGTTTAGGGTAGTGATTTCCTAGCAGTCCCTCATGGGCTTGTTGCAACCAACTAGTATGTTCATCATCCTCGACACAACAAGCTAATACGCCCTCGGTATCTTGCTTGTACATACTTCCGGCCAATATTTGATACTTTTGTGATTTTACAATTTCTTCTTTGCTTGTCTTCACATTTTTATTTGCAGGCCCGAAGGTTAGGACTGGTACCAACTTATTTGCCCATTTAGGAACAACTTCTAAATTGAACAGATAAGCATCGGGCAATTCATCAGACACTCCTTGCGGTGGCTCTCCTGAAGTGATGCGAGAAAGATGTGATGGAGAGTGTTAATCTCCAAAAGAACAAGTTGTACTTGAACTTAGAACTCCTCTATATCAAGAACAACTTCAGACTCCACTTAATTTTAGAAAACAATCACCAAATTATCAGAATTTTGGCTAACTGTTGAAAACTGAAATTTCCTGAAAAAGTCTGCTGCAGATTAATCACTCATTGACTAATCAATCCTCTAAAGTTTTTAACAAAACTTTGCACAATGCTTTGCCTTAAGGTTGCGCAACTTTTCCAAGTTAAATTTCTCAAAATGATTGAGTACACATTGAGAAATGTGTGAAACACTTTACCTATGTCTGGAACAGCTTCTTTGCAATGGCGACTTTGACACCTGTAATTTCTTAACACTGGTTCTCCCAAAGTAAATCCCGTTTGATCAAGATCTTTTAGCCATAGATGGCTTACCTTCCAACTTGGATTTTGAGCCCTCACTTGTGTAAAACTTTACACTGTAGACTGAGTAATGATCATTTCTCTGATCATGAAATCTGCGCCAGTTTTGACGACTCTCAGAACATCTTCACATATGAATGTTCCTAGACTAAATTCTCTCGACCTGATTGCAATTAGCCTCTCAAATTCTAGCCATAGATAGATTAGCTATGGACTTAGATACGTGCAAAACGATTTCTCAAAAGATTAAACACAGAAGGAGAATGGGAGAGAAGATCGACGCGCCATATCTGAAATTTTCACTTATCTATTTTCTTCATACATCTGATGGAGGATTTGTACAATGTACATCACTAACTTCTCTCAACTTACTTCTCTATCTCTCCTCTCCTCATCACTACAAACATGTACTTATATATATATACAAGTCCTAACTCGTAATTACTTCAAGTATATTGAAGTATCTTATAGAACTAATGTACATTTGATCAAAGAACTTTGCTGTCTGATTCTTTCCTTCAATTCATGACATTGATCTTCAATCTTCTCTTCATGTCTTTACTTCTAACCTTTGTATAATCACAATATGTTGATTGTCTTGCTCCAATAGCTCCCCCTCAATCATCAATTGTGATTGTCTGCATCCTTTTTACTCCTGCCATGTCTTTGAACTTCTGTAACTTTGGTCCATCTAAACTTTTTGTCATCATATCTGCAAGTTGATCTTTTGTAGGAGTGTGTATGACTTCAATCTCCTTATCAATGACCTTCTCTCTCAGGAAATGATATTGTATTTCAATATGCTTAGTTCTAGCATGATACACAGGATTAGCTGCCAAGTATAGAGAACTCATATTGTCTCAACAAATAATAGGAATACTCTGAACAACATCAAAACTCTTCATAAGTGTCTTTAGCCATATTACCTCCTTTGCAGCTTCCACCATACCTTTGTATTCTGCTTCTGTAGATGACAAAGCAACTGTATGTTGCTTCTTAGAACACCATGAAATCAATTTGTCTCCTACATAGCACAAATATCCATGGGTTGATCTTCTATCATCCACATTACCTGCCTAATCTGCATCACTATATATCTTCACTCTTGTATCAGAAGTAAATCCATAGTACAACCCTTCTCTGAGTGTACCCTTGATGTACCTAAGTACTCTTTGTCATGCAATCCAATGTTCCTTTCTAGGACAATGCATGAATTGTGAAAGCACACCAACTGCATATGACAAATCAGGCCTTGTTAAGGTAGCATAAATCAAGCTACCAACCAAACTTTGATAGAGCTTCATATCTCTGAATTCTTCTCCTCCAAATCTAGACAATTTATGGTTCACTTCCAATGGTGTAGGTGCAACCCTGCAATCTTCCATTTTAAATTTGGTTAGCAAATTTTTAAGATACCTTTCTTGGGTCACATATACTCCATGCTGAGTATAAGAAATCTCCATTCCCAAGAAGAATGACAAGTTCCCCAAATCATTGATTTTAAACTCTTTCTCCATCTGCTTCTTGATCATTTGTATTCCTTTATCATCTGTTCCTGTAAGTATTATGTCATCAACATAAATACAAACATAAATGAATCCATCTTCACTCGCTTTGACTAGCAAGCTACTATGTGCCTTTGATGCTTGAAATCCAAGATCCTTCAAGAACTTTACAAGCCTATAATTCCATGCCCTTGGGGCCTGCTTTAGTCCATACAAAGCTCTCTTGAGCTTACACACATAATTTGGACTCACTTTATCTTTGAACCCATCTGGTTGCTCCATGTAAACTTCATCTGAAATATAACCATTCAAAAAAGCATTTTTAACATCTAATTGAGATAACTTCCAACCTTTGCAAGCAGCAATTGCTATGAGAGTTCTGATGGTTGTCATTTTTGCCACAGGACTATAGGTCTCATCATAGTCCACTCCATATGTCTGTGCATACCCTTTCACAACAAGTCTAGCTTTGTACCTAGACACACTTCCATCTGCAAATCTTTTTGTTTTGTAAACCCACTTACATCCAATAATTTTTTGGCTATTAGGTTTAGGAACCAGATCCCAAGTCTGATTCTCTATCAATGCATCATACTCCTCTTGCATGGCTTCTTCCCAATTTCTCTTGCCTTTGGCTTCATCATATGTAGATGGATCTTCATCTGCTTTTACTAAATAAGCATAATCTTTAGTAGTCAAGAATGAGGTGTCATAGCTATACCTTGTAGGTTGCCATTTGTGCCTAGATGACCTCCTAACTTCTGCACTTCTTGAAGTCTCTGGTTCATCACATTCTGGATCAAACCTTGGCCTCTTCAACTTCAACCTGTACTTCATTACTCTCATTTTCATCAATTAATTGAATCTTTGCTTTACCTTTCCTTTGATCCACTACTTCTTCAACATCTGCATGTACATTATATTTACCTGCATACCAAGTACCTTGCTCATCAAATGTAACATCCTTGGATACAAGGAATTGCTTTGTGGATGGACTCCACAACCTGTATCCCATTTGCTTATCATCATAACCAATGAATACATACTTCTCTGCCTTAGGCTCCAACTTATGCCTCAATTGAGATGGCACATATGCAAATGCCAAACATCCAAATATTCTGCAATGATCCAAGGTAGGTCTCTTACCCCACCAAGCTTCATATGGTGTCATACCTTGCAAAGCTTTACAAGGCAATCTATTGACCAAATATGTAGCTGTATTTACAGCCTCTGCCCACAAATAATTTGGGCAATTCTTCTCTTTCACCATGGACCTTGCAAACTCAACAAGAGTCCTATTTCTTCTTTCTGCTACCCCATTTTGTTGAGGAGAGTACCTGCAAGTAACTTCTCTCTTTATACCTGCATTCCACAAGTAATCATTGAATTCATTTGAAAAATACTCTCCCCCTCCATCTGACCTTAGTCTCTTCAATTTTTGACCTGTAATCCTTTCTGCATATGCATGATAGTGTTTAAATGTATTAAACACTTCTGACTTTTCTTTAATCACATAAATTGTGATCCATCTGGTAGCATCATCAACATAAATGACATAATATCTTGAACCATTTATACTAAAGTCCTTTCAAGGACCCCACACATCTGTATGCACCAATTCAAGTCTTTCTGAATACATAAACCCATGCTTGGAATAGGATTGCTTATGAGCCTTACCTAATTGACATGACTCACATCTGTATGTCATGTGTTGACCTGCAATGTTAGGCAACCCAAGCACTGAATCATTGTTAATCATTTCTTTAATACCTCTCTCATTGAAATGTCCAAGTCTTTTATGCCAAAGATCCAATTCTGACACCTTCTGCTCTCCATATGTGAACATAGCATGTCCAACATTTCCTTGTACCTTCAATGTGAAGAGCCTTCCTTCTTTCTTTCCTGTAACAACCTGTTTATACCCTTGACTAGGGTCTTCAACATATACTCCATCATTAGTGAATCTTACCTCATATCCTTTTTCCACAATTTGACCTACACTGATCAAATTCTTTGGAATTGTGGGAACATAAAGAACCTTACTCAGAAGAGTGCTCCCATCTTTAGCCTTGACTGAACCAATTGACTTTACCTTATGCTTTGTATTATCACCTGTCTGAACTGTATGATTAATTGCATTATGATCTAGGTCAGTCATCAAAGCAATATTTCCACTTAAATGATTACTACATCCTGAATCAATATAGAACACTCTCATGTCCTCATGTGAGGTTTCACATGTTGCATTCATAATGAGAGTCGAGTCCTCCTTCTGATCTGATGCATAGTTGTAGTAGGTGTTATTATAGGATTGATTTTGGAAGCTTCTTCCTCCACCTCTTCCAAAAGAATTCCTACCACCTCTACCTCTGAAGTTTCCTCTCTGAAATCTACCACCTCTTGCTCTTTGATTAAAATTCTGATAATTACCATTGTTCTGATTATTATGCCAACAGTCATGAGATAGATGATTGGTCTTACCACATATCCAACAAGCTCTTGCATTGTCTTTGTTGTTTCTGCCTCTTCCTCTACTTCTGCCATTTCCTTTTCCTCTTATGAAATTTGCTTGATTTGAAGTGCCTTCTTCTTCACCTGATTGTTGCTTTCCTTTGTTAGCTTTCTTCTTGTCTTTAGAATACATTGCATGACCTGCACTCTTATCAACATCTCCTTTGATATCATTCTCAAAAGTTAGCATATGACCTAACAATTGATTCAAATCAGGAGTGAAGTGATCTAATGAAAGTTCTGTAGACAAAATAAAAGGCTTGCACTTCTCATCTCCTCTTAGCCCTGTGAGAATTTGTCTTACCAATTTATCTTCTTCAATATCTTCATCCACTGCACCTAAAGAATCTGCAATATCTTTCATCTTTGTCACATAATCAGAAATTGACTGTGAGGCCTTCTTCTTGAAAGTAGTAAATTCTGCCCATAGTGAAGCCTTCCTTGATTTGGTTGTGTTTTGGAAATGCTCTTCCAAAGCATTCCAAATGTCACTTGCACTTTCAAGTCCTCTAATGTGAGGAAGAAAATAGTCATTGACTGCCATGTAGATTATGCTCCTTGCTTGAGCATCCTTCTTCATCCAATTCTTCAAGTCTGCAAGCTCCTCTCTGGTTGGAACACTTGAGTCTCTAAATTCTGGCTTTTCTTCATCTCCCGTGATGTATCCCATCAGATCTTTGCTCATAAGATGAGCTTCCATCCTCATTGACCATGCAGGATAGTTCTCTCTATCTAGCTTCTCAATTTGGAGACTATCTCCCATTATTTCTTTACCTATATTGCCAACTCTTTAATCTTTATGAGAAATAAATGTACCTTGATTTTGAATCTCGCTCCTTCTGATCCTTTTGATAACTTCAATGTGTCTACCTTCAAATTTTCTTCAACCTTTATCCTTTTGCACCTTCAAGATGTAAAGATTTGTATTTCTGCAGTAGTCGGAGTCTTCTTCACTTCAATTTTGACACATCCTGCTCTGATACCACTGATGGAGAGTGTTAATCTCCAAAAGAACAAGTTGTAATTGAACTTAGAACTCCTCTATATCAAGAACAACTTCAGACTCCACTTAATTTTAGAAAACAATCACCAAATTATCAGAATTTTGGCTAACTGTTGAAAACTGAAATTTCCTGAAAAGTCTGCTGCAGATTAATCACTCATTGACTAATCAATCCTGTAAAGTTTTTAACAAAACTTTGCACAATGCTTTGCCTTAAGGTTGCGCAACTTTTCCAAGTTAAATTTCTCAAAATGATTGAGTACACATTGAGAAATGTGTGAAACACTTTACCTATGTCTGGAACAGCTTCTTTGCAATGGCGACTTTGACACCTATAATTTCTTAACACTGGTTCTCCCAAAGTAAATCCCGTTTGATCAAGATCTTTTAGCCATAGATGGCTTACCTTCCAACTTAGATTTTGAGCCCTCACTTGTGTAAAACTTTACACTGTAGACTGAGTAATGATCATTTCTCTGATCATGAAATCTGCGCCAGTTTTGACGACTCTCAGAACATCTTCACATATGAATGTTCCTAGACTAAATTCTCTCGACCTGATTGCAATTAGCCTCTCAAATTCTAGCCATAGATAGATTAGCTATGGACTTAGATACGTGCAAAACGATTTCTCAAAAGATTAAACACAGAAGGAGAATGGGAGAGAAGATCGACGCGCCATATCTGAAATTTTCACTTATCTATTTTCTTCATACATCTGATGGAGGATTTGTACAATGTACATCACTAACTTCTCTCAACTTACTTCTCTATCTCTCCTCTCCTCATCACTACAAACATGTACTTATATATATATACAAGTCCTAACTCGTAATTACTTCAAGTATATTGAAGTATCTTATAGAACTAATGTACATTTGATCAAAGAACTTTGCTGTCTGATTCTTTCCTTCAATTCATGACATTGATCTTCAATCTTCTCTTCATGTCTTTACTTCTAACCTTTGTATAATCACAATTTGTTGATTGTCTTGCTCCAACAAGATGGTCTACCCTAAGATGGGTTCTACCTTTCCTGACAACAACTTCAAAGTCGTATTCCATTAGTAAGAGGAACCATCTTACTAAGCGGCCTGTATTGCAAGGTTTATTGACCAAATATAGTAAAGCTTGATGATCGGTGAAAAACTTAAACTTATTGGCCAATAGATAGTGTCTAAACTTCTTCACGGCATATACCATGCCTAAGCCTTCTCTTTCCGTTGTGGTATAATTTCGTTCAGCTGCATTTAATTGCCTACTAGCATATGCTATCGGCAAATCTAGGTTTCCCTCACCTGTGGGTTGTGCTAGCACACATCCTATTGCATGATTGGATGCATCTACATGGACATGAAAGGGTTTGCTCCAATCCGGAGTAGTCAATATTGGTGCTGTGCACAAACGTCTTTTCAGCTCGTTGAAGGAATTCTCGCATTCCTCGTTCCACTCAAAATTTGTTAACAACCCATAAAGAGGTTTAGCTATGATGGCATACATGTGGATAAACCTACGGTAATATCCACAATGGCCCATAAAGGCTTGTACCTCTTTAACATTCCTTGGTCTTGGCAACTCTGCTATCGCTCTTACCTTGTCTTCATTTGTTGAAATCCCATTCTTAGAAACAATGTGACCTAAGATCTTACCTTGTCGTACCATGAACACACACTTCTCTGGGTTCAGACACACTCGATATTCTCTACACTTGTTGAAGATCTGTCTGAGCTCAGGGATGTGGTAACTTCTTTCTTGGGAATGAGCGCATAAATCATCCACATATACCTCTAAGCTCTTTCGCAAGAACTCTTTGAAGACATGACACATGAGCCTTTGGAATGTTGTAGGTGCATTGGTGAGCCCAAATGGCATCACATGAAATGCAAAGATTCCCCATTCTGTGGCAAAGGCCGTTTTGTGTTGATCTTCGGGGGCAATGGCTACTTGGTTGTAACCTGAAAATCCATCAAGGAAGCTATAAACTTCCTTGCCTGCAACACGCTCCAATAGATGTTCAGTGATTGGAAGTGGATAACTATCTCTCATCGTAGCGGCATTAACTTTTTTAAGGTTAATGCACACTCGCAATTTCCCATTCTTCTTGGGCACCACTACAATGGGGGACACCCATTCAGTGTGCTCAATCTCATAGATGAATCCAGCTTCAATCAGCCTGTCAATTTCCTCCTTTATTTTGGCTGCATAATTGTCATTATATGTGTAGGGCTTTTGTTTGGTGGGCTTGGCATCAGCGGTCATCGGAATCGTATGAGAGCAAATTTTTGGATCTACTCCTTTCAAGTCTCTATAGTGCCATGCGAACACCTCCCTATATTCCCTTAATAGAGCTACAAGCTCTGCTTCTTCTTTTGCACTTAGGTCATCTCCTATGTACGTACATCGTTCTTCGTTCCCTTCAATGGTCACTACAATTTTTTTGGTCTTTTCTTTATTGTCATATGCTTCTCCTATAATGGCCTCTCTCTTAGGCATCCGTACCAAAATTTTTTGGTCTTCCACTTCATATTTCTTGAAATTTTCTGGTACTTCAAACAATGATTCTTCCTCTTCTTGTTTCACTGCTTTTCTTTTCATTTTCTTTTTACTACCTTCACTTCCTTCCTTTGAATTTATCGTTTTAATACTTGTGAGGGGTTCTTCTTCTTTTTGGGTTAACACTCCTATGTCTTCTAAATAGTGTTCCTCCGAGTCAAAGTAAGTATCCATCACAATGGATTCTAGATCATCGTCATTCTCTTCTTCTTCTATGAACTCATTAGGATCACACTCTTCCAACAGGGGCTGACACATGAACACTGAAATATCATAACCCTCCTCATCACAGTGAGGTGTCCATTGTTCTTCATTGACTGCTATGTCCATGGTAGCTAAGATTTCTGCCCAACCATGAGGTTCAAATTCCTCATCTGGAAATATCATCGGTGTATAGGCTGGGTCTTTTATTGGTCTATCTCCTGGGGGAGTTCCTTCTTCTCTCGCTTTTAGGTGCTTTTCCTCTTCCTCTGCGACCTTGCACATCCACAAGTGAGTATCTTCATGCAGCCATGATGGATCAGGTGAACTTCCAGAATGCACGGAGATAGAATCTTCTTTCACTTTGTGGATAGGATTCCACTGTAGGGGTGGTACATCTCTGAAGGTGTAGTCCTTCAAATTGACCTTGGTGGTGACCCCTAAGTGCTGTAAGTACAAGGAGTTGGTTCCCCAATCCTGTACTATTTGCAATTGTCGTAGGAAGGGTCTTCCTAGGATCATCTCGTAGACATTATTTTTTTCAAAGTCACATATAGCAAATGTATGTTCAAACTCTACACCACAAGTGGTTAGAGTTATCCCTTCAAGCAATCCTAGAGGTCTTTCAAAATGACCATCTGCCATTTGAAGTTTCATTCTCGTTGGTCTTAATGTGGGTTTGCCCCATCGCTTCCACAAGGAGGTGGTCGCAATAGCAACACCAGCACCCGAATCTACAATTGCTTTGGTTGTGTAACCTTGATAGGTGATCGGAAGATAAGTGTTACCTTCTTCACCTTCGCTCATGTCTCCTATCTTGTCAAGAGGTATCTCTGGAACTTTTTGCTTAGAGCCTACTTTTGGCATATTGGATTCAAGTTCTGGAACCTGATCCTTCACATGATTCCAGAGCTCAGGTTTTGCTTTGAGCAACTCTTCCACAGTGAGATGACATTGAACCTTAGTGTTCTTCACAACATCAGTGTTTCTTGGAATCACTGAGTCTTCATTTCTTACCAATATTGTGGGAGCTCTGATCTGGATAGATTCAGATTCCCATGGGCCTGTGTAATGAGGCAACTCTTGTAAAGAATTAGATTCAAAATCTAATCTTTCATCTTCTTGTTGCTCTGCTTGGTCTCCATAGATAGACGAAATGTCTTGGGGAAATTGATCATGAAGATCATCAATCTCAGGAATAGGAGGGGAATTACCCTTCTCCTTGGCCCATTTCTCTTCCTGTATTTCCCGCAAGAACTCTTGAGAGTACTGTTGAATTGAAGGAGGTATTCCAGCATCTGTGGAATTAGGAACATAA
Organism: Ceratopteris richardii; assembly: GCA_020310875.1. NCBI lineage: Eukaryota > Viridiplantae > Streptophyta > Polypodiopsida > Polypodiales > Pteridaceae > Ceratopteris > Ceratopteris richardii. The sequence goes on from CM035422.1 coordinate 52,160,839, forward strand.
GCTCCCATTGGTGGTGAGCTTCCTCTTTCAATAACTTTTTGAGCCTGTGGAGGTAAAGAAACTTGTGGTTTGTTTACCAACTGCTCTAATCTTTCTAGTAAGCCTTGGAAATGCAAATCCGGTTTGACAGAGTTTGTCTGATTGAACTTTTGACTAGTCTCAAGTATAGCTTGAGCTTGTTCTACCATTTTCATGCACATTTTCATCCGTTCAATCTCTAAATCTGCTCTAGGGTAACTCTTGTCTAGGTTTGCAGTTGTTGGCCCTTCTTGAAGACGAGTCTGGTAGGCCTTCAACATCATGTCCAAGCCTTCTGGGGTTGGATCTGCAAGAACAGACCCTGGTTGTGGGTTATTTACAATGGGTGGTGGGGTGGAATGAGGTGGAGTGGATGGAGCTTCGGTATGTGAGGGGCTTTGAGATGCAATGTCTTCTATTTTTGTTTTGGTATCCCTTAGGCTTTCTTCTAGCTCGGATAGCTTTTTGTTCCACTTGCGATTAGCCTTCTCTCTGGTATCCTTCCATGTTCTTGGCTTCCTCTTACTAGGCTCTCCTGACTCACTTGACTCCGATTGCTCGGATGGTTTTGCTTGTTGTGCAGCCTGTGCCCTAGTAACTGCCTGTACAGGAGCCACATTACTGCTACTTGAACTTGAATCTGCCACTAAGCCTACCACGTTGATGGGTGTAACCTTGGGTGCACTAGAGGGGTTTCTCGGACACTCTCTAGGAAGATGTTCTTGGCCACACTCAGGACAAAAGCCTTGTATTGTAATGTTTTGCCCTTGTCCCAGAGCTGGTTGGTGGGGGCATTCACGAATGAAATGGTCGCCCTGACATCTAAAGCATGGTCCTCTAGGGGCTTGTGGTCTTACTTGTCTCAATTGGGGCCTAGGATTTGGATTCGTATACATGACATTGGAGTATTCTGGCTCCCAATTTTGTTCCATAGGTGGTGTCTCATATTGACACTGAGAAGTCTCACTTTGCTCAGGTGACTTTATATAATAAGCATGTGGACTATCTTCATGGAAGTAGTCTGAACCATGAGCGTGAAAATCATTTCCTGAGACCAATGGGGTTAGTGGCACCAATGCTCTATTAGGGTTCTCCTCCGCCATCGTATATTTAACTGGGATCACATTGGCAGGAGCTGGCGGTTGGTTTCCTAGGACTGGTTGTGGCCTATATGGTGCCTGATATGGCTGCTGGTATTGAGGTTGATATTGTTGTGGCCTATAATATGGCTGTTGGTACTGATTCTGATACCTACCCTGCTGGTAAGGTTGCTGATAATTTTGTCTAATAGCCTGCCTATTGTAAGGACAATCTTGAGCCGTATGATTTGTGTATTTTCTCTCAATGGTGCAATACAAAGCATTAGGGTTTCCTTGGGGTTGAGTCATCAACGGAAAAACATTAGCCATGTGATCTCCTCCACATGTATAGCATCGCTTCACTGAAGTGACCCTTGGCATTTGTCTATTTTGAACTCCTAGCTTTTTGGCCACTTGCTCAGCTATCTCATCTATCTCAGTGGAGGTTCTAGAGGTATGACTTGTAGAACTATCAGAGTCCTTATAGAGTTTGGATAGCCCTAACTCCTCACCCAAGTTGTCTTCTATGTCAATGCATATCCGTACACACTCTTCTATGGATCTAGGCTCTTTCAAGTATACATATGACCTTAATTTTGTGCTCAATAGGCCATCTAAAAATAGTGCCACCTGTTTGGCTGATGTGGGTAATTCTGGTACAGGGCATCTGGATAGTTCTATGCTTTTATTATCTTGAGGAATCCATTCTGGAGTGAGCACTCTGGTTAAGACTGACTTACCTCTAGGGGTCTTGGGTTCTCCTCCTAGGTCTCCTTTCTCTAGGTCTCCTATCTCGTTCTCAGGAATGATATTTCCAAACTCATCTGTCCTATCTGGTAAGTTGGTAACCACATACATTGTTCCTTCCTTATCAATGTAAGCACCCTCTTCGAACTTGACTACTGGGTGTTCAAGTCCAAAGGGTTGGTCAGGATTTTTGAGTTGAACCACTGATCGCCTTAGACCATCCTCATAGATGCGAGCACCTAATTGGTTGGTCCTGATATACTCCAATTGGGTCTTATAAGGACCTTCTGGTGTCTGTAAATAGGCAGTGCCTGAGCTACGTGTGGGTCTTTCCATGCTAAAAGACATTCCCGAGTCACTGGTTTCTGAACTTCGTGTGTAAGGATAACCACTAAGCTGTTGAGCCCAAGACTTGGCTGTATGGGTGACACTAGCCTCAGATGACCTAATGCTTTGTCTATCCTTGCCTAAGTGTCTGCCAGATCTCAGGTTCATAAGCCTTGGCTTCTAGTCCCAAAGTTCTCTTCTATTGCTCAAAATCCTTTGGAACACCTTGGTTTTCCAGTTCTCCTGAGGGTCAACTTCAAAATACCCTATCTAATAATCCTGGTATTCTTTTTACCGTAACCAGTCAATGTTTTGGTTTTACTCTCCACAAGCTTTCCAACAAAACCAAAATCACAGCAAACGGATTTCGTATGAGAAAGTTATGCCAGTTTAGGGTTCTAGGGTTTAAAACAGGGAAACAGGGTCTCTCAGAAAATGCTTCAAATCAGGCGATACACGACATTTGTAGGACACGATACTTGATACTTGAGGAACTCGATACACGATACTTGGTATGTATCGCGATACTTGAAGTAGCGATATACGATCTTCAACAAGTATCGCGAGCAAACTCCACGATACACGATCTTTGATAGGTATCGCGATCGCTGTATCACGATACACGATACTTGACTATCACGATACTCGGACAAAACGATACTTAGCTCAAGACGATACACGATCAGTAACAAGTATCGAGATCGGTACGAAACGATACACGATACTTACCTTGTCACGATACACGATAGTTGAGAAATATCACGATACTTGATGTCCACGATACTCGATCTTTGAACCAGACGATACACGATATTTCAAGGAAAACGATACGCGATCTCTGACCCAAACGATCTTTGGCCGAAACGATCTTTGGCCTGAAACGATACACGATCTTTCAACCTGAAACGATACGCGATCTTTGGTAAGTATCGCGATCTCTGAGAAGCGATACACGATACTTAAGCCAAACGATACACGATCGCTGGTGAATATCGCAATCTTTGATCAAAACGATCTTTGGCCGAAATGATCTCTGGCCGAAACGATACACGATACCTCTCAAGTATCGCGATCTCTGGCCGAAACGATCTCTAGCTGAAACGATACACGATACCTCTCAAGTATCACGATCTCTCGCCGAAACGATCTCTAGCCGAAACGATACACGATACTTGGGAAATATCGCGATACTCAACCACAGGAGATTCATGATACTTGTCAGGTATCGCGAAACCTCAACCGCGGGAGAAACACGATACTTGGGTTTTTTGGAGTCCAAATTCAAAAATTTTTGCAAATATGAGTACCTTGTGTCCTCCTTGTCACTCCTATGTGTCTGTAGATGCAAAATCTTCCTTCAAACCCACGATATTGCACTCACGATACTTGGTGCAGGTTTCATCACGTTTGGGGCTGTTCACTCAGATTTTCAGCTATGTTGGTGCTACTTCTTCAGCGCCTCTGTTCTGCACCCTCTCTAAGCTTCTTGCTCACAACCACAAGTAAAAGCAAGGTGAATGTACTCTAAAAAAATGGAAAAAACTGAGAAGATGAAGGCGGGTGGAGATGGTGATGATGATGAAGATGAAGAAGAAGGAAAATTCAAAACTGAACTAAAAATGATGATTTTTTTACCTTCCAACGTCGCTACTCTACGTCTTACCGTCACACGCTCGTCCTCGAAGCTCTCTCCCCGGCAACGGCGCCAAATTTGGTGTCGCTCTAGCACAATGGTGAGTACCAACGTGAGGAGATACACCTCATAAATGTCAATCTGTGGAGACGTGAGGACCGGTATGAAGACCGTGAGCAAGTGATGGCACAAGTGGGTGAGTGAAAGCACACAAGCATGCACACACATACACACACACGCGCACAAGGTAAGAGCAAAGAGTGGAACAATGGAAAGCTTCGATTACCAAGGAGCTCTCTTACAAAGCTGAAATCTACAACAAGCCAACCTCAAAAATGAGCTCTCCAGCCCTTTTTATAGTTTTTGAGTGGTTTTGGCCCTGTCCAGACCTAGTGTCCGGCCTAGTTAAAAAATAGGTTCCAGGGCTTATTTGGGGGCTCAAACGGAGTCTAAAAATTATGAAAATTGGTAGGATGGTAGTTCTAATACTCCTCAAGCTCGAGGACTCCTTGGCTTGAACAAAATGGAGTTACAAAAATGGAAAATGGTATTTACAATGGTTTTTAGTGATAAAAATCACTATTTTTGTAGGGATTTCTTCTGAAAATTTGACAGGTGCTTCTTGGAGCTCCCTACTTGCTCCTTCTTCTTGTGTGTCCACTTCCTTGATGCGCTTCCATGCTTTGTCCTTGACCTTGAGCTTCAACAACATGGACCATATATTATACATCAGATAAGCAACAGCGGAGCCATTCAACTAGCTAACATAGACGGAGAAATCATGCCAAACTTTATAAGTGGATGTAGAGTTAAGAGGTATGATTGCCCATTAACAGTTGATGAATGGAGAAGGTTGCAACAAGCTCAAAACAGGAAAAGAGAAGAGGAAGACATTAGAAAAGAAGCTCAACAGGAAGCTAGGGAAAGGATAAGAAAAATCAATGAGCTTAGGGAAGTCTGTTTATGTGAAACTCCTCTCAAACCAAAGGAACATGTCCCTGTGATGATAATGGATTTTCAAAATGAAAGCATTAGGGTTTTGATAGATTCTGGAGCACAAGTAAATCTGATTAGTTCAGCCGTGGTAAGTAAATTCAACATAAAAAGAAAGGAAAGTAGAACCCTAATCAAAACATTGGAAGGTCAAATAGTATAGAGCATGTCTTCACTAACTATTGAAGTAAAGTTTAATAAAGAATATATGAAAATAGACTGTGAAGAATGGCCAGATAATTTGATGACTGAAAAAGTGATTTTAGGTTAACCATGGCTTCAACAAGGTAAAGTGATCTTGGATTTTGAAAAAATGGAGCTTAAATTGAACATAAATGACAAAAGGTTTTTAATATTTCTATTGAGTAATGAAAAGCAGGAAATTCCATCAAATGTGCATGATATACACTTTGAAGGATTCACTTTTGCATTTGAGGATATACAGACATTGCCAACACAAATGGTAAATGATCAAGCTTCATATAATCAAAATCAGCAAAAGATTGGAAGAACAAAGAAAAGTGAAGAGATAGGAAGAAGATGGCAATCATGGCATTGTCTAAAGAATCAAAACATCAGAGCAAAAAGCACATGGAATCAAAGTCTACAGCAGGTCTACTCATTAAAACAGGAAGCAAGGACGAAATGGATATGGAAACCAAAAACTCTTACAGAATGCTTATCCAAAGGGAATGGTTGTTTGCTGGGAACCAGACCAATTGGAGTCAGGAAGTATTGGGTTAAAAAAATCAGAACTGTTCCAGTGGAAAAAAGATCATCCAGATTTGATCTATATCTAGAAAATCATAAAAATTATGGAAAAATAAATATCAGACTTGATTTTCTTTTCTAAAAAGAGAACGAGGAGGGGAAGAAAAGAAAGAAAAAAATTATTATGAAAAAAAATGAAAATGAAAAAAGAAAAAAAATATACAAAAAAGTATTAGGAAAAAAGAGAGAGAAAAAATTCATTATTGAAAAAAAAAAGAGAAAGGAAAATTGAGAAAAATTGTTTATTTTCTGTTGTTTTTTACAAAAATCATATGTCACAAAGCAAGATATAGGTAGAAGAATAGTAGAGATCTATTTATTTTTCATTTTTTTTATTTTTTATTTTTTTCAGCAGTTAGTTTTCTAGTTAATTTTTTGTTTTCTATCATTTGATACATGATTTGTTTTTCCAAAAGAGTGGTTAGGAAAAGGGACTGCACTAGACATCTTGCTACACCTGTGATGATCACTTTTTGAGTCTTTCCTGGAGAAATGGAATTTATTTTGGATTTTATTTTCATTCTTATGTCATGACATCTAAAAATAAATCCCTACATATTACTCTTTGATTTCTTGCAACTTAGGTGGGTAGAGTTTTTCTTTGTGTATTTTATTTTCCTCAGAAAATGGTGAATACAAAGGAGTTGCCAATTCATGACTTCAAGGCAGAATCAGTGGTTCTATCAAGAGGCCATTGGTTTTTGGACAGTGAAACTGTGGAGGAACAAGTGGACCTGGAGTCAGATGATGAGCCAAAAATTCCAGAGGCTGAGAAGGTGGTGAAGGAACTTAAGGAGACCCTAAACATCATTGGCCAACACATATTTACAGTGGGAGTAGGAGGATACAAGTATACAATGTTGTGTCAGGAATTCTACAGGTTCCAAAGAGTGGCAGACAATATGAAAAGATGGAAGGCAGTAGGACTGCACAGAATATTGGAGGAGCCTATTTTTTTCATTGATTTTGAGAGAGTATCACAAGTAATGAATAGTTTGACAGAAATAGGAAGAGGGAATGATGCCTATTTCAGATGCAAAGTCAAAAACAAAGATAATCAGGAAGTAGGTATCACTATTAGAGCAGAACATATCAGAGCAGCACTACAATTCTACACAATGGGAACCAAACTTGACCCGAGTTTTGTCAAAAAGAATAAGGAAACTTACACAGGATATGCAAAATTCATTGACTTTAAAGGAAGGGAGAATGAAGAATATGCCGTAAGGATGTTTTTACAATACTTTTGTTTTCCAAAATTACCAAGATATACCATGCCGCATAAGTCAGTGACATTATTGATGTTCAACAACAAGGATAGAACCAAACCTTTTGGAGTCATGGATGTCTCACCATACATCCATGAACAGCTGAAAGAAGAAGCAAAGCACTGGGAACAGAAGAAGTTCATGAATGGAGCTCAGTTCTTAACAAGAATCATTTATCATGTTCTAGAGATGGAAGATCAACTGAAATTAGCTCCAGAGGCACAGTATTTCAGAAGCCTTATGGCTGGAATCAAGAGTCCTCCAAGGAAAATGACTGAAAGGGAAACAGAAGGACAAACCCGCATGAGGGGAACATGTATGAAAAGGAAGATGATATCTGAGGAAGTAATTCCTATAAAGAAAAGAAGGTTGGACCCAAGGAAAGTGGAACTAGAAATGGAGGAAGCTACAAAAGAGGAACTTGAGGAGGCACAGAAACAGGTTCAATCCTCTAGTGAACCTCATCCACCCCAAACAAGCAAAGAGAAATTATACACCTATTTAACCCAAGGAAACAACAAAAGAGCTATGTATGAGGCACAATATCAGAAAATGCTGGAAGACTACTCATGCAAAGCTACAGACTGGGTTCAGGAGGAGGTGGAGCACTATGAAGCACTCCATGATCAAATGATGACAGCTGAAACTGAGGAGGTGTTTGTCAGGAAAGAAGTTGAGTTGCTGGCCTATTTCAAGGAATTGCAAGGACCTCCAGAGACCAGAACCACTGTTGTGGTGAAAAAGAAGGTTCCAAGGAAATCAATACAAAAGAAGAAATTGACCAAGAAGGGAAAGGGCAAATCCATAGTTGAAACTGTTGTCACCAAAGAGAGGGAGGAAGTAATCTTGGAAGAAACACAAAAGCCATCCATGGTTGAAGAAGTATCAAGACCCACAGAACCAGAAATAGGAGGACCTTCACACTTTTCATCTGATTCTGACAGTGATATTGAGAGTTTTCTGTTAAAAAGTCTAAATTTGTCAATACCAAATACTCCTAATGTCATTATACAGACCTCTGAGAAACAAAAGACACCTGAGGAATTGAAGAGGAAGTCTCAGGAGAAGCCACTTCAAGAACAGGCAGAAAAACAGCTCAGTCTGGAAGATGAAAGAAGGTTAATAAAGGGAAAAGCGGTAATAATAGAACAGGCAAGTGAAATAAGGGAAGAAGTGAGATGTGGACTAGTGCATACTGGGATGGAATCCCTATGGACAAAACCCTCACAGACCTACTTCAAACTAGAGGAGAGCATAGAAGAAATAGCCAAGAAGGCACAAGTGAGCAGCTCAGTCATAAAACAAAAAGGCACAGATCAAGATTCACTACAGGAAGCAGAGGAAATATTTGAGAAAGGTAATGTTCAAGAAGTCACAGGGAAAGTAGTGGAAAAAGAGATCATTCAGAGTATAAAGGAGGAATACAACATGACAGTGAACCAACAGACAAAAGATCAGAAGAAGAATATTCAGAGGATTTTGTGAAGAAATTGTTGACAAGTAGAGATTCTAGAATGGAGTTCATCAGAAAGATGCATGATGAGTATGAAGAGCAAATTGTCACATTCGCATTAAATAAGGGAATTAATCCAGATCAGCATCATTGGGCCGCAGATGGATTAGGAATACCATTATGTATGATTATGGAGAGTATAAAGAATTATCAATTGGCCAGAGTTGGGCTATCTCCAAACAAATACCTTGAGTATGAAGAGGACATCAATGTAACTAAAGAACTATTTGAAAGAGCCAATCCTAAGTGGAGAAATAAATGGTTGGATGCCAACAAAGAGTGTAGGAAAATCTGGAAAGAGGCACCTCTTCATTTAAAGATCAATCCAGCTTACTGTCCAGTGGCACGAAGGAGAGAATGGACAACTTTTTGGGATAGAAGAAGAGAAGGTCAAATTCCACCTAAGTGGTTGAATTTCCCGAAAGTAGCAGGTCCAAAGGCAGGCACATGGCCTACCAAGAGTTATATGGTGAATACTGCAGAGTCTGTGATAAGTACATACAAAGATGTCAATGACCCTGCTTGCATTCTACTTATAAGAATAATGAGATTAATTTTGGCCTGTATAGAAACTTATACCGACACTGATATTAGAACACTGAATTATATCGGCTTTAATTCTCCAACAGATGCATTATTATTTGATTTGAGCGAAACACCTGACAGAATCTGCTTAATGGCCTATTACAGTAGAGTAATATTTTTGGGCAGTCATTACTTGCAAATTTTTGAAGATGCCTTTGATTACGGATTTTTTGAAAGAGAGTCAGAGATTTTTGGAAATCTATCAGTTGTTACAAAGTCCAGACTTACAGCATATGAAGCTGCCTATACAGAATACTTGAAAAAGGATATCATAGATAAACCAGAAGCTACAGTACAATGGAGAAAGGCATTATTTGAAATGGTCAATAATCTAAATATTACAGAAAGAAAAAGTCATGATTTGTTGTCACAAGTATATCAGAGAAAGAAGAAATGAAGAAAAGTGATTAGTGTAGAAGAGCAGGAAAATCTTTCGTCAGGAGCCGAAAGGCTTAGGAGGGGAAGGATGTTGGAAGATGCATTTTTGGAAACCTTTTTTGAAGGAAAATAATTGTAAAATGATAGAAATTTGTAAAAATATTTATGCAATTGTTGTAAAAATAAGGAAGAGTCTTCCTTATGTAGAATAGAATCTTATGTATTTTTTCTAGAATTTTTGGAAACTCCTAGATAGCATATTTTTAGAATAATAGAGGAAAGGACCAAAATTCAAGTGTGAAAAGGGACACTTGAAAATGTTTATAAGCTAATTTCCTCTATTATGAGGGGGTTGGTTAATCATTTGTCTACATGCTATCTAAGTGAATAGAGAAGGAGTTTTCTGTTGAAAATCGTGTTTCTCCTCTTTTGTGTGGTTTCTTAGATTTGTGAGTCTTATTCATGTGTATCCATGGAGATTTGTGAGCTTCTATTGTGTAAATCTGTTGAATGTGTATGAAGAGAGCTGAATACTGTTGTGTTGAGTGATGATTTGATGAAGAATGGTGCTGGAGCCGAAAATTGTCTGTTTTCACAGAATCGCGATTGTCTCGTCTGTATGATACAGGTGATATTTTTTTATTTTGACTTCATAATTGTGTTCTACTGATAAAATAGCATGCAATAGACACCAAGATTGTAGAAAATGGTGGAGATTTGCTCAAGATAATCCAAACCCTAGAAATTCCTCTTCATCTTCACTATTCTCAGAAATCCAACCATTATTCTCTTATTTCTTGGATTCTATCATCTTGAAGGGGCTGTGGTCTCAAGAATACTTCCAGGATTGACAAAATAAAGATGTCTTGTTGATTCTTTATGCTAAATGATTGGAGAGGACAACTCCAAAGATCAATAACAAACACCTTTCTTTACTACTACCTCAAAATCAAATTCCATCAACAATAGAAACCATCGTACTAGTCGTCCTGTATTACAAGGCTTATTGACTAAGTACAGTAGGGCTTGATGATCAATGAAGAATTTGAATTTGTTTGCCAATAAGTAGTGTCGAAACTTCTTTACTGCATACACCATTCCTAGGCCTTCTCTTTCAGTCGTGGTATAATTGTGTTCTGCTTGATTCAACTGTCTACTGGCATAGGCTATAGGGTGATCTAACTTTCATGTATCTGAGGGTTGAGCTAGGATGCAACCAATGGCAAACTTGGAAGCATCTACGTGAATGTGAAAGGGTTTGTTTCAGTTAGGTACTCGAAGGATTGGTGCTGAACTCAATCGACTCTTTAATTCCTTAAAGGCCTTTTCACATTCTTCTGTCCAATTAAATTGAGACAGTAGTGCATAAAGAGGTCTAGCAATTATGGCATACATATGTATAAATCTTCGGTAGTATCCGCAATGTCCCATAAATGCTTGGACTTCCTTCGTAGTCTTTGGTCTTGGCAAATCCAAAATCACTTTGATTTTGTCTTCATCAATTGAAATTCCGTTTTTAGAGACAATATGTCCTAATATCTTTCCTTGTCGAACCATGAAGACACATTTTTCTGGGTTGAGGCATACTCTATATTGTCGACACTTGTCAAAGATCTTTCCTAGTTCAGGGATATGCTCTGATTGTATAGCTGAATAAGTGCATAAATCATCCACGTATACCTCCATACTCTTTCTCAGGAACTCCTTGAATACATGGCACATCAATCTTTGGAAAGTGGCTGGGGCATTGGTTAGGCCGAAAGGCATAACCCTAAAGGCGTACACTCCCCATTTAGTTGCAAAGGTTGTTTTATGCTGGTCCTCAAGAGCAATGGCTACCTGATTATAACCTGAAAAGCCATCCAAAAAACTGTAAACTTCTTTCCCTGCCACTCTTTCCAACAGATGATCCGTGATGGGTAATGGGTAACTGTCTCTTATGGTAGCAGCATTTACTTTTTTCAAATTTATGCATACTCTTAACTTACCATTCTTTTTCGGTACAACCACCAAAGGTGACACCCATTCCGTGTGTTCAATGTCATATATGAACCCAGCATCTAACAACTTATCTATCTCTTCCTTTATCTTTGCTGAGTAAACATCGTTATATGTGTATGGTCTTTGTTTGGAAGGTTTAGCTTCAGATGTCATAGGGATTCTATGTGCACATATAGAAGGGTCTACTCCTTTCAAATCCTTATATGTCCAGGCAAAGACATCCCTGTATTCCCTTATGAGTCGTATTAACTCTTGTTCTTCCTCCATTGAGACATCCTGTCCTATAAAAGTACATCGTTCTTCTCCTTCCTCTAGGTTACAACTATTTTCTTGGTCTGCTCTTTGTTGTCATATGCTATTCTTGACTGTGCTTCTCGTTTTGGCATTTGAATAGCAATTCTTCTCTCTTCTACTTCATATTTTTTGAAGTGGGCGGGCACTTCAAATTGGTCTTGAGGCTTGTTTTCTTCGTCAATTTTTGCTTTTTCGAATCCAAGCTCCTCTTCCTGTGTTGGTTCTTGATTTATTTCATTAATTATGGCACTTACTTCTAGATTTCCACTTTCTATTTCCATTCACTCTTGCTCCATTTCAATGCTCTCGTAATCCTCCTTCCATTCCTTTTCTATCACTTCCCTTTCTTCAGCCTCTTGAAGAACTACCACATATAGACTAACGTCATATCCTTCCTCATCAATGCATTCATTTATGGTTATCACTTCTTCATTTACACACACATCGTGAGTAGCTAAAATCTCCATCCAACCATGAGGTTCAAATTCTTCATCTAGGAATATTTGAGGCATATAGGCTGGATCTTGTACTGATCTAGCAACTCCTTGCCTTTGCCGCCATCCTTTCCTCCTATCTTCTTCCTTTTTTGCAGTTTGGCATATCCATAGATGAGTGTCTTCATTCATCCACGATTGGTCACTTGAACCTATACTATGAATCGATTGATTATCTTCCTCCTTATGAACCTGATTCCATTGTAAGGGGGGAACATCTTGATATGTATATGTGTGGAGATTTATTCTTGTGGTGGTTCCTTCATGTTGTAGGTATACAGCGTCTTTTCCCCAATCTTGCACTACCTTTAGTTGTCTCATGAAAGGTCTTCCAAGTATCATTTCATAATTGCTAGGCCTTTCAAATTGACAAATCGCTAAGGTGTGTTCGAACTCGACTCCGCAAGTGGTAAAAACTACCCATTCCAACAATCCCAAGGGTCTTTCAGTGTGTCCATCTGCCATTTGTATCTTCATGCGTGTTGGTCTCAGAGCTAGTTTTCCCCATTTCTCCCAGATTTCTCTAGTAGCAATTCCTACTCCAACTCCAGAATCTAAGATGGCTTTAGTTGTGTAACCTCTATAGGTAATTGGAAGGCACATGTTTCCTTCATCTCCCTCGCTAAAATCTCCAACCTTAACAACTGGGATTTTTACTGTGTTCACTTCATCAGGCATCTCCTTCTCTTCCACCTTGATCTCCAATCGACTGGTTAATTTCTCCTTCAAATGTGGTTTGACCTTTAACAGTTCTTCCAATGTCAAAGTGCAAGGGATTTTTACCTTTCTAAGGTGTTGTATGATATCCGATGTTTGGACAGATGGGTTCAGTTCTTTTTTTCTCATTGAGGATATGCGGTATAATTCTGAATTATGTTCGTACTCTCTTGTGTAATTTGGCAAAACCTTTACACTATCATTTTCTTTGTTACTTGGATCAATTGGTATTATTTCTTCTGAATTCAGTTCAGGTATGGAGTCTTCAATTTCCCCTTCTGCTTCTAGCTCCTCAAAGGGTGGGTCTATTCCATCCACTTTCTTCCACCGGTCTTCTTGGACTCTTGCCCACAAATCTTTAGGCAATTCCCCTTCTACTTCGGGAATATTGGAGCCTTCCCTTGTATCCTCACAATACTTCCCATTATGTGTCTCACCTGCTTCAGTTTTCTCGGGGTCCTTAGGGATGACACACTCTTGGAATTCTTTTTTAGGAATTCATGAACTAGGTAGTCGAAGGACAGGTTTTTCTAAGGTCTGTTGAGCCACTTCAATTAAATTTTTGCATATCTCCAACCTTTCCTTCTCTAGGTCACCTCTAGGATATTCTCTTTCATGTTGTTCGATGGTAGGCCCTGCTCTTATTCGTGCCTTGTACGCCTGAATCCACATGGCTAATTCTCCAGGCATGGGATCTGCTAAAACTAATCCTACCTCTTCTTTTTTTGACTTTCCTTTCCGATTTTCTTCTTCCTCTTCTTGTTTCTCTTTTAGATTTTGTTCGCTCTTCTCATTTTCCTTCTTTTGTAGTAATTTCTTTTCCTTTATCCGATCTCTACAGTTCTTCCATCTTTGTGTTCGTTTGCTTACAGCACTTTTCTCAGGCTCTTCCGAGTCTTCAACTATTTGAGGTGTAGGTATGTTCACTTCTCTGTCACCTCGATCATTTTCTTCAGTTTTGTCTGGGGTCTCTCTAGCTTTGGCTCTAGTTATTGCTTTCAATGGTACAGTGTACTCCTTATCACTTCCTGATGATTCTATCACTTCTATCACATTAATATGCATGTTAGAGTTAACTTTGTTGGGGTTCTTGGGGCAATCTTAGAAAAGGTGTTCCTTACCACAATCACTACAGTATCCTTCCCAGGCTCGCTGTGGTGGTGGTGGGTTTGGTAGTGTACATTCTCTGATATAATGATCACCTCCGCATCTATAACATGGTCCTCTAGGTACAGGTTGTCTGTTCATGGGTCGGGGGGGTATGGATGCCCTAGGGGCTGTGTACATCAATGACACATAGTCCTGCTCATATCCATAGGGACTATCCGGCACTTCCATGCCATAGACATATGGTTTGTACATTTGTCCATATTCTATCATAGAGCTCTCATAACTGGGATAATTTCCTTGACTATGGTCATAAGATGAGTCATATGGTTCATTACTAGGCAATGGTGTGGCTAGGACTATTGCTCTCTCTAGGTTTCTTCAGGTTGAGCCATTTTCACTGGGACAACATTCTGAGGATGGGGTGGTTGTTGTCCTAACACTAGTTGTGGTTGATTGTAACCTTGATAAGCATATGGTCGTGGTACAGGTGCCTGCTGCTGATATGTGGGATATCTGAAGGCTTCTCCTCCTATTCTCTCTGAGGGTATCCATAAGGTCTCATGACAGGTTGTGCAGGTCTTGATTGCCTATTGTAAGGACAATTTTTTGCGCTGTGATTTGTGTATTTTTGTTCTATGCTGCAATATTTGTAGAGGGCCCCGAACAGGTGGTCTATTGTAAGCATAAGCAGGTGGTGGGATTACTCCCCTAGTGCACAAATGAGATGGATGATCTCCTCCACAATGCATACATCTTCTAAGCATGGGCACTCTCATTGGGTTGTTGGGGTAGTTCCTCTGTCCTTGAATGTTCAACTTCTTTGCTACTAAGGCGGCTATTTCCTCTACATTGTTCTTAGGGTTTGATGTGCTGCTGGCTGAATCTTCACTTTTCACGCTACCTTGAGGTATTTTCAGGTCCTCGGCTAGATTGTCTTCTAGGTCAATACATTCTTTCATACATTCGTGCAAAATTTGAACTCTTTTCACATACACTAGAGATCTTAATGATCCGTTCAATAATCCTTCCAGGAACAATGACACCATCTTGTTTTGAGTGGGTCTCTCTTCAATAGGGCATCTATCCACATACTGTTTGAATCTTCTTGCTGCCAATCTCACTGATTCCGTAGGAGCTTGCTTAAAGCTATGGGTTAATGATGGCGAGTTGTTTTTAATTCCAGACTTAGTGAATTCCTCAATCATTTCTTGAAAGACTTGTTCCATATTTTGAAAATTGTTAGGATCTAATGGCTGGAAGCAAGCTAAAGCTGTGTCTGTCAAATTTAGACCAAAAGACTCATATTGGATCAAAAAATCTTCTACTTGTTCGGCTCTGATTACCTGCTTGAATTCAGCTATATGATTGTAAGGTTCACTAGAGCCATCATAGTGATTTCTCATGCATTTGGCCACTTGAATTGGCCTTAATCTTCTTCCTGCTTCAGGCGGTCTAGGCATTACAGGGAAAACTGGTCTTCCAATGGGTATACCAGGTCCTCTTGCTATAGGTGGTCTAACTAGGGCAAGAATTCCATCTCTTGGATCCACAGGTGGTTGAGGCCGATAATTAGGGTTATTTGCAGGCATAGCAAACTGCACATGTGGTCTAACCGGGATTTGAGTTTGTTACGTTTGTCCTGACTGTTGAAAGGAATTATTCTGAGAGGTTCCATGTGGGTTTCGTGAAGTAGTGGCTTGATCCCTCTAGGGAAACACTGGAATGTTCTGATATTTCAACCCGACTCTTTCTGAATCTGTTAGGGGCCAATACCTTCTCTTGTTTTTGTCCAAATACGTGATGATGGTGGGGAAGTCAGGATCTTGTAACTCATAGACAGTAGCTAGATTAGGGGCTGCTTCCCATATTGAAGAGTGGGCTCTAAGGAGATCCTCCATTCCATTGATCAAATACACATCCATTAAGGAGTCATCTTGGGGAACCAAGTCTCCTCTCCAAACCCTAACAACAGTAGATCTCCCTCTAGGTGTGGTCACTTGCTCTTCAATTCCGTGTTCATTAAGGTTTGGAGCAGTGTTTTCTTCCCCAAGTTCATTGATATTTTCAGGATGTTCTGTAACAACATACTGGATATCCCTTTTATCCATATACAATCCTCCTGCATACTTAACTGCTGGCCTAGGCACTATGTAAGCATCTGAAGCTTTCTTTAGTATGGCCACCGATCTGTTTAGACCATCTAGGTAGATAGGTATCTCATGTTGATTGGTGGTCACATATTCTAAAGATGTCCGATATTCTCCCTCAATAATTGACATCATGCCAATCATTGGTACAGTGTTTTGCATATCCTCTGAAGCCATAGGGATTTCTTCCTCTAACTCACTAGAGGTTTCAGAATAATGTGAACGGCTACTTGGTTCGGCTACACTTCCTACAGAAGAGATCACACTTCTTCGGCTTCCTAGGGTTCTCCCAGATCTCAAGTTCATCCACTTAAAAGCTCTAATCAGCCTTTACCAACCTCTGGCTTCTAGAGCTCTTCACTATGGGTCAGAATTCTAAAAAAATAAAAATAAAAATCTGGTGGGGACAGAACTAATTGTGAATCCTCAAGTCACGATACTTGACCTCCAAAAAAGTTCACGATACTCGACCTTTGACTCAGACGATACACGTTATCTCCTAGACACGATACACGATACTTCACGGGAGACGATATTCGATACTTGATTAATCACGATACTCGATATACGATACTTGAGAAAACACACGGTACTCGATATTTGGGAAGTATCGCGATCAGGGATCACACGATACTCGATACTTGGGAAGTATCGCGATCAGGGATCACACCATACTAGATACTTGGGAAGTATCACGATCAGGGATCACACGATACTCGATACTTGGGAAGTATCGCGATCAGGGATCACACGATACTCGATACTTGGGAAGTATCGCGATCAGGGATCACACGATACTCGATACTTGGGAAGTATCGCGATCAGGGATCACATGATACTCGATACTTGGGAAGTATCGCGATACTCAACCACAGGAGATCACGATACTTGTCAGGTATCGCGATACTCAACTACGGGAGAACACGATACTTGACACTTTCAGTTTTTTTCTAGTGTTTTTTTTTTTCTGGGTTCATACACATGTTCTCAGAGTACATTTACCCTCCCCTCTTAGCCTGAATCAGAAGAATACTTCTTCTCTATGCCGGTGTGCCTTCACGATACTTCACGCAGATTGTTTTTTTTTTTAATGCTTAATTTACGTAATAAGGATGAGAGAATGATATATATGCTTACCTTAGGTACTCTCCCTCAACCCTTTAACCACACTGACTTGCTCTGCGTAGCTCAAACAGCCCAGAATTTGCTCACGATACTCGACAGCAGCCCCTCATGATACTTGTTCAAGAGACAAGTGACTTACAAAATGACATTTTTTGGCTTTTATACTTTTGAATTTTCCTACTCACTGACAAAAAAAACAACAAGACAAAGATTGAAAGCTACTCTAATTACTTAACCTACTCCCTTACTCCTCCTACTCTACTCACTCCACTCACTTCCCTAAACTAATAACTCACTACACACACTTCAAGAGTGAGAAGTAGTAAGTGCGGATGAATGTGACTTACCAAAGAAGAGAAAAGCACTACTCCTCCTTTCGCTTCAATGCAAAAAGCTACTTACCATCACACGAATGCCTCGGTTTGATTCGACATTTCCCGGCAACGGCGCCAAAAAACGTGTGTACCTAAGAACCAACTTAGGGACTTGTGGAGAAAGAGACTATACCTCAATCCCCTTCAAGTGCATATAGTGGGGATTCACGCTTTAATTATCAATCCGATGAGTATCAAAACCTAGCCGAGTGTATGAAGACATGCATTCAAATGACGATCAATGCAAATGAGTTACTCAAAGAGTGCAAACAAGGCAAAGACTAAACCAAACAAGGTTCAACTGTCAGTCATGGTGTCGCGATACTTGGTGCAGCAGCCAACAGTAAATGAAGCTTTTCTCTCCACTCCAAGCTCCAAATATAGTGAATAGCATATGTGTTTCGAAGCTCTCGAGAAGACGCATCCAATGGTGGTATTTTCACTCAATTCTGACGCTTCTACTTCAAGTTATGAGCAAAATACTGAGTCATGGGAATGACCTTCCTACACTTCAGCACTTCCTACACTTCACACACACCTTAACCACCGCAAACAAATGCTTTCATGGATAGACAACACTTCATAACACTCTTTCCAAGCAACACACATGCATACAAGCTCACAAAGAAGAAGATACAGAGAGGAGAAGACACAAATTCGAAATTTTGTGCTCTTGATTCTCACAATGGCAAAAAGTCTTTACAAAGAGTCACAAATTGACTTATATACATGTGCCCTAAAAATGGTCCTTTCACACAAGAGACCGGCACGTTATTCACTAAAAGGTTAATTTCCTACTAATTTACATGGGTAAGCTACTAATCTTCTGTGGGGATGCATCTAGAGGACTCCTCTAGTGCATTTACAACGGAAAATATATTGCATAATGATTATGATACAAAAATAAGGTGTCCAAATCGGAAAAATTTTGGGGCCCTTCTTTTTCTCTGCCTTGTGCTCTCTTTGCTAAGCAACATTGGCCTAGGTAGGTCTGCAATTACTTTCACTTTTTCTTCATCCGTAGAGATTCCATTCTTTGACACAATTTGTCCTAGAATTTTGCATTGTTTGACCATGAAAATGCACTTTTCTGGGTTCAGACAAACCTGATATTCTCGACATTTGTCAAATACTTGCCTTAGTTCTGGGATATGTGTCTGCCTCATATTCGAATGAGCACATATGTCATTAACATAAACTTCCAAATTCTTGTGTAAGAATTCCTTAAAACATGACACATAAGTCATTGGAAAGGGGCGAGTGCATTTGTTAGCCCAAATGGCATCATGCGAAATGCAAATATGCCCCATTCTATGGCAAAGGCCGTTTTATGTTGATCTTTTGGAGCAATGGCTACTTGATTATAGGCTAAAAAACCATCAAGAAAGTTGTAAACTTCCTTGCCCGTAACTCTTTCCAATAAATGTTCCATGATAGGAAGAGAATAATTGTCTCTGATTGTGGCAGCATTAACTTTTTTAAGGTTAATACACATGCGCAATTTTCCATTCTTCTTGGGCACAACCACAATGGGGGATACCCATTTAGTATGCTCAATTTCGTAAATGAATCCTGCTTCTATCAAACGATCTATTTATTCTTTAATCTTAGTAGTGTAGTTATCATTGTACGTGTATGGTTTCTGTTTTGTAGGCTTTGCATCTAGAGTCATAGGTATTCTATGGGAGCATATATCCGGCTCTACTCCTTTCAAGTCTTTGTAACTCCAAGCAAACACATCTCTATATTCTTGCAATAGGGCAATTAACTCTTCTTCTTCTTCATTCATCAAATCATGCCCTATGTATGTACCTTTTTCTTCTTCTCCTTCAATGGTAACTATGATTTTTTTGGTTTTCTCTCGATTATCATATACGTCTCCAACATCGGCTTTTCTTTTAGGCATTCGTACCATGATTCGTCTATCTTCTATTTCATACTTCTTGAAGTTCTCTGGTACTTCCATGAGTGGTTTTTCTTCTTCTTCTGTCTTAGATGATTTCTTTCTCTTCTTTTGTTTGCTTTCTGTATCTCTTATGGATAGCTCAAGTTGTTCCATTTGACTTTCCTTTTCTTCTTCAGGGTTTTTGGCTTCTACAAAATAAAGATATTCCTCTTCAGTGGAATAGAAGGGTTCCATGATGATGGATTCTAGGTCCTCGTTACTACTCTCGTCTGGTTCTTGGGTCACTTCCGTACATTCTTCTAGTATAAAGTCTTCCTCAACCGTGAGGATTAAATTCCTCGTCTGGAAATACTATAGGTGCATAAGTTGGGTCTTGAAGGGTTCGTGGATGTTGTTCTGAACCTAAAATCTTGGCTTCTAACCATTCTTCCTCTTGTTTTGTGTTTGAGATCTCGTTCCGTCATACTTAAATTCTTTCCTTGAGGTCTTCGTATCGCACACTTTTACCTTAATCTTGGACTTGAAAAATTAAGTCTCTTGGACTTGATGCGTTCCTATCGTCGTTCTAATTTAATCCACAATGCTAGACGTTTTAGCCTAAGCTAATAATTGACTGAGGGGGTTGAGTATTCTTCCAACCTTGAGTCAGCTTCTTTGATTGCTCTGATGCCCAAGAAGTCCCACTTCCCAAGCCTTGAGTTCTTCACTGCCTTGCTTTGATTGCCCTTGATAGCTCTTGCTAGACCTATAAAAATCCAATGTTTAGAACACTTTTTAAATTGATGATCAAGCACTTTGATATATACACCTTTAAGGTCCTTTCTCCTTGGCCCAAATTTCCTAATTGCCCCCTTTCTTTGATAGTCCCGCAAATGGTCAACCTCAAATTATCTTATCTAAATATCAATGTTTTCTTTTTGAAAAAATAGTTGAGGTCACATAATACTCATAAAGAGCTTTGTAATGAGATATAAAGCTCAAAAAACGGACTTCGAATGAAAAAGATATAGCGTTCAAGCTCTCGGGGGTAAAAACTAACAATTAGGTTTTTCTTCAACTATGAGCTAAGAGGTCTCCAATGAGCTTAATCACCCAAAAAGTTTCTCAAAATAGCCTCAAATTTGCCCAAAAAATGAAACCCTAAATTTGGCATTTTGAGTGGACAATCGCGATGGTCTGAGATAATCATGATGGTCTGGGACTATCGTGATGGCTCAAGTGAACCGTCGTGATGGCGTGGTACAATCGCGATGGTCTGATCATGTGAGGTGTCATGATGGTCCAAGAGAATTGTCATGATGGTCTATCTAGTGAGCAATCGCGATGGCATGAGCCCATCTCAATGATCAACGGTCAACACGATCATCGTGATGGCGTGAGCCCATCGCGATGGTCACAAGGTGTGATGGCTTGAGTCAATCGCGATGGTCCAACTTTTGAAGCGTCACGATGGCGTACCTGGTGTCATCGTGATGGTCTATCTTCACACGTGGCAGAGGATCGTCGCGATGGCGTAAGCCAATCGCGATGGTGTCACTCTAGCACAATGGCAAGTACCAACGTGAGGAGCTTCACCTCATAAATGTCAATCCGCTGAGACGTGAGGACTAGTATGAAGACTATGAGCAAGTGATGGCACAAATGCGTGAGTGAAAGCACACAAACATGCACACACACATGCACAAAGTAAGAGCAAAGAGTGGAACAATGGAAGGACTTCGATTACAAAATAAATCTCTTACAAAGCTGAAATCTACAACAAGCTAACCCCAAAAATGAGCTCTCCAACCCTTTTTATAGTTTTTTGAGTAGTTTTGGCCCTGTCTAGACCTAGTGTCCAGGCTAGTTAATAATTAGGTTCTAGGGTTTTTTTGGGGGCTCAAACAGAGTCTACAAATTATGAAATTTGGTAGGATGATACTTCTAATACTCCTCAAGCTTGAGGACTCCTCGGTTTGAAAAAAATGCAGTTGAAAAAATGGAAAATGGTAGTTACAATGTTTTTTAGTGACAAAAGTCACTATATTTATAGGGATTTCTTCTGAAAATTTGACATGTGCTTCTTGGAGCTCCCTACGTGCTCCTCCTTCTTCTTGTGTCTCCACTTCATTGATGTGCTTCTATGCTTGTGCTTGACCTTGACTGTCAACACTCCCCCTCCTCTAGAGTCTATCGTCCCTGACACACCCTTGTTGTAGTGGTTGTTCCATGTAGTGCTTGGAGAGGTAGTGTCCAGCATGTACCAACAAGAGTGGTCCATCTTCCAATTGTAGCTGGGGCAATTGTCCGGTTCATCATTTTTCATTTCTACCTTTGTATGGACTTCTTCCTTGCATTCCATCTTGATGGTGTGGTTATGAGCTTTCAAAATTTGTGACCTACTCAAAAGAGGTTGTCAATGTTGATTATGAGCAACCCTCAGTGGTGGATCACTTCCTTGCGCTTGTTGTTGTCACCTTGATGTCCTCTAATTCTTCCAAAGATGGCCTCATAGTTTTCATGCCAAGTACTTATAACCCATAATGGATGATGGGTAAGTGCATTCGTGCATGTGTTGAAAGAAGAATGTGCCTTGTGCACGGCCTTGTAATGTAGCCCTATGCATGCATACTTGGGAAATGCATTGGAAGAATTATGGTGCAAGAAGTTGGGTCTTGAGCTAAGTGCTCAAGGGTTTGCCGACGAAGAGGTTTCCTACCTATCATGGTTATCATGTTGCCAAAGTAGCGGTTCTTACCATGGTCAAATGTCCATCGATATTCATCTCTTCATGATATTCTCTAGCATGGTGATTGACCATCGACTTATCTTCCGTTGTTGATGGATGTCCTTGTTGATGGTTCATGTGGGAGATGCTTCAAGCACACAGTCCTGCCCTTTCTCTTTGTATTCTCTTTCTCTTTTTTTTTGGAACAGTGTCACAAAACAAGAAGAAAGGTGTTAGTATCAATAAAATATTGTACATATGTCAAGTGTATCTCATGTACCTGGGATTCTGAATCGGATCGATGCATGGCCGTGTAATGTGTCCCTATATTTATGCATACTTTGGAAATGCATGCCCTGAATGGTGCAAAAGACAAGGTTATGCCAAAGGCACATGGTTGTTGCACGACGAGGCTTTCACTGTTGTTGGTGTATGGTGATGCAATCTTTGTTGGAGGTAACTAGTGGATCTTGAAATGATGTAATCCTTCTTATAGGGATCCATTTCAGGATAGTATTTGGCCCTATAGACATAGGCTCTATCCTCTTTATCTTTGGGTGGTTTCTGAATTTTGTTATCCAGCATGGTTGGCTCGTTGTCTCTGTGGAAGCTATTTGTACTTTTGGCTTCCACATCCATACCCTTTTTGGTTGTCTTTTTATGACCCGTGAGGAGATGAATTTATCTTCTTTTGGTCTCGGTCCATGGTTTCGGCTCTTGCTCCTCCGTGGTTTCTTTATTGAGATTTTTCTCATGAAGGAAATCATGTTGTTTTGTGCATGTAATAGTACCTTGGGTACCCACATTTGCAATCGCCCTTGTTGAGTTGTAGCTAATTTCTTTGGCACCCAAATTTTTATGTTATTATGGTTGATCTTCATCGATTGCTTTGGTACCCAAACCTGTCGGAGACATTGGGACTGAGCTTGTCCTCGTTTTTGGGTGCTTCTTTTAGCATGGTAAGTTTGCCTCAATAGAAGTGGTGGTGGCAAAGCTAGTGGTTGCTCTCCTTTTCGTACCCAAATCTGCTTCCTACCCTGAGCTTCTTTCTTCTTCAATTTTGTCTGTCTAGTCGATATAGCAGATGTCTTTTTTGCTTGCCTCTTTGGTCAAGTTATGCTTGCATTAGTCTGTGAAGAGAGGTTTGTTGTCCTTTGAGCGTGTGCTTCCATGATTGAGTCCTTTTGCTTTGCAGGGCTATTGACACACACAACATTTTCTTTGCAAGGATTAGTTTTGGAAGAACTAAGGGAATGTGTGACCTCTAGATTTGTGAGCATGCATTTGTCTAATTCTAATGTAATGCATTGTTCCTGTACCCAAACTTGAAGAAGTTGACTTCTTAGGTTCAAGTTGACTTCATGGTCGTAAATCCAATCTTGACCCAAGACAAGTGGCTCTGTAAGGTCCTCATCGTGACACACTAGCATTTTGACTTTTATTGGAACATCTTGAAGGTAGATGGGAAGTTCCACCTCACCCAAACAAGGGGTTTCCACACCTCCCAAACCTATGAGATAGGCCTCTATGGGCTTGATGTTCAATTGTAGGTCTTGGCAGTATGAAAGTCTAACTGCACTAGCTGTTGCACCTGAGTCAATCAATGCTCTCACAGTCCTTGCATTCTTCCCTTGTCCTACCGCGATGTTCACAAAGGGATGTCGATCAATTATTCGAGAAGCAATTGCACTTGATGTTTGACACATGGCCATGTGGTATCTTGGGGCCTCAAGATTGACATCTAGGCCTAGGCACCTTAACTTATTTCTCCTAATGCGTTCTCGAGCCTCTGCCTGTGCTTCTTCTCTAACCCTTAACTCTTCTTCTTTTCGCTTCTTCACAGTGTTGAGTCTCATTAGCATATCCTCTGTGAGAGGTTCTTGATATAGCTTGACTCGACATCCACTGATATAGTTTGGCAGGGTATCACCTTCTAGTGTGGCCAATTGAACTGCACCGCTAGTGGAAATTCTATTAATGATCACGGGTCCATATCCTCATTTTTCCAATTTACGGGCATGTTGCTTTAGTGTATAAACCAGCACTAAATCTCCCTCTTTCAAACCTTTATCTTTGATATGTGCATCAAAGTATGCCTTTTGCCTTTTCTTTGCAGCATAGATGCCTGCCTGCCGCTCGTAGCCTTGTCTCACCTAAGTGTTAGATCAAAGGTCCTAGAGGATAACTCGTGTCCATTGCACTCATGCTCGTGTGCTACTTTTAAAGTTGGGATTAGGAAGTCTAAAGGTAGCACATCATTTTGTCCGAAGACCATCTAAAATGGGGTGGCATTGAGTACCGTTTTATAGGCAACTCGATAAGCCCAAACAGCATGATGAAGTTGTTTATCCCAATCAGAGCATTTATTATTTACCAATTTTGTCAATACATTACATAGGATCTTGTTTGTGCTCTCGGCTTGTCCATTAGCTTGTGGATGATAAGGGGCAGACTTCTTATGTATCACCAAGAATTCTTGAAGAAGATTTTCAATGACTTCATTCAAGAAGTGTGTGCCTCTATCACTTACTAACTCTATTGGTAATCCATATCTCGTGAACACATTCTCAAATAAGAACTTTGTCGTTGTTTGAGCATCATTCTTTGTTGTGGCTTTGACTTCTACCCACTTTGTAAGGTAGTCAGTAGCTACAATAATGTACTCTGCATGGGAGTTTCTAGCAGGGGGGTTAATAGGACCTACAAAGTCTATGCCCCACTTCGAGAATACACATCCTCCCATCATTGGCCTCAGAGGCATCTCATCTTTTCTTATCGGATATTGTGCACATTGGCATGTGTCACATTTCTTCACATAGGTATGTGCATCCATATGAAGAGTGGGCCACCAAAGTCCTAAGAATAGAATAGTTTTAATTACCCGGTCAGGACCAAAATGTCCACCTGTAGCACCACTATGGGCAATTTCTAAGACTTTCAAATAGTCTGATTCATGAACGCACAGTCTTAGGTAACCATCTTTGCCTCTCCGATATAGGTTGTCTCCTACTAAGGCATAGTCGTGAGCTTCTTGCTCCATGCTTCATTTTCTTGCTAGACTAGCCTCGCTAGGTAGTGTTCCTGATCTCATAAATTCTACCAATGGAGCACTCCAATCAGGAATTAACGACACATGATAAAGGGTAGCGCTAATGCTCCACTCGGGGTTTTTCTTGGCACACTGGACAATTCTTAATCCACTCATGTATTTCTTTATCCATACTAAGCCAATACACTCCTAAACATTTTAGATTTTGCAATGTTTGTTGTTTAGAATAGTGATTCCCTAGAAATCCTTCATGGGCTTGTTGCAACCAACTACTATGTTCATCGTCCTCAACACAACAAGCTAGTACACCCTCTGTATCTTGCTTGTACATACTTCCTGCCAATATTTGATATTTTTGTGATTTTACAATTTCGTCTTTGCTTGTTTTTACATTCTTATTTGTGGGTCCATAGGTTAGGACAGGTACCAACTTATTTTCCCATTTAGGAACAACTTCTAGATTGAACAGATAAGCATCAGGCAAGTCATTAGACACTCCTTGCGGTGACTCGCCAGAAGTGATGTGAGAAAGGTGATCCGCTTTGAGGTGGGTCTTACCTTTCCTAACAACCACTTCAAAGTCATATTCCATTAGTAAGAGGAACCATCTTACTAAGTGTCCTGTATTGCAAGGTTTATTGACCAAATATAATAAAGCTTGATGATCGGTGAAAAATTTGAACTTATTAGCCAATGGATAATGTCGAAACTTCTTCACAGCATATACCATGCCTAAACCTTCTCTTTCGGTTGTGGTGTAGTTTCGTTCAGCAACATCCAATTGTCTACTAGCATATGCTATAGGCAAATCTAAATTCCCTTCACCAGTTGGTTGTGACAACACACATCCTATCGCATAATTGGATGCATCCACATGTACATGGAATGGCCTATTCCAATCAGGAGTGATTGGTATTGGTGTTGTGCACAAGCGTCTCTTCAGTTCATTGAAGCACTTCTCGCATTCGTCATTCCACTCAAAATTTGTCAGCAAGGCATAAAGAGGTTTAGCTATGATCGCATACATGTGGATAAACCTACGGTAATATCCACAATGACCCATAAAGGCTTGTACCTCTTTAATGTTCCTTGGTCTTGGTAGCTCTGCTATGGCTCTTACTTTATCCTCATCTTTAGACATCCCATTCTTAGAAACAATCTGACCTAGGATTTTACCTTGTCGTACCATGAACACACACTTCTCTGGGTTCAAACACACTCAATATTCTCTACACTTGTTGAAGACCTGTCTGAGCTCAGGAATGTGGTATCTTCTTTCTTGGGAATGAGCACATAAATCATCCACATATACTTCTAAGCTCTTTCACAAGAACTCGTTGAAGACATGGCACATGAGTCTTTGGAATGTTGCAGGTGCATTGGTGAGTCCAAATGGCATCACACGAAATGCAAAGATTCCCCACTCTGTGGCAAAGGCTGTTTTGTGTTGATCTTCCCTGAAAATCCATCAAGGAAGCTATAAACTTCCTTGCCCGCAACACGCTCCAATAAATGTTTAGTGATTGGAAGCGGATAACTATCTCTTATCGTGGCAGCATTAACTTTTTTAAGGTTAATACACACTCGTAATTTTCCATTCTTCTTGGGCACCACTACAATGGGGGACACCCATTCGGTATGTTCAATCTCATAGATAAATCCAGCTTCAATCAATCTATCAATTTCTTCTTTTATTTTGGTTGCATACGTGTCATTATATGTGTAGGGCTTATGTTTGGTGGGCTTGGCATCTGCTATCATGGGGATCGTATGAGAAAAAATCTTCAGATCTACTCCCTTCAAGTCTCTATAGTGCCATGCAAACACGTCCCTAAATTCCCTTAATAAGGCTACCAACTCTACTTCCTCTTCTTTACTTAGGTTATCTCCTATGTACGTACATCTCTCTTCGTTTTGTTCGATGGTGACTATGATTTTTTTGGTCTTTTCTTTGTTATCATATGCTTCTCCTATTGTGGCCTCTCTCTTAGGCATTCGTACCAAAAATTTTTGGTCTTCCACTTCGTATTTCTTGAAATTCTCTGGTACTTCGAATAATTGCTCCTCCTTTTCTTGTTTCACTACTTTCCTTTTCTTTTTCTTTTGACTACCTTCACTCCCATCCTTTGAATTTACTATTTTGATGCTTGTGAAAGGTTCTTCTTCTTTCTGTGTAAATACTCCTATGTCTTCTAGATAGTGATTCTCTGAAATAAAGCAACTATCCATCACAATGGACTCTAGATCGTCATCATTCTCTTCTTCTTCTTCTATGAAGTCACTAGAGTCACATTCTTCTAGCAAGGGCTGACACATGAACACTGAAATATCGTATCCCTCTTCATCACAATGAGGTGTCCATAGTTCTTCATTGACAGCAATGTCCATGGTGGCTAAGATTTTTGCCCAACCATGAGGCTCAAATTCTTCATCTGGAAAGATCATCGGTGTATAGGCTGGGTCTCTAACTGGTCTATCTCCTTGAGAAGTTCCTTTTTCTCTTGCCTTTAAGCATTTTTCCTCTTCCTTTGCGACCTTGCACATCCACAAATGAGTATCTTCATGCATCTAGGATGTATCAGATGAACTTTTAGAATGTACAGAGATTGAATCTTATTGCTCCTTGTGGATAGGATTCCACTATAGGGGTGGTACATCTCTAAAGGTGTAATCCTTCAAATTGACCTTGGTTGTGACCCCTAAGCACTGCAAGTATAAGGAGTTGCTTCCCCAATCCTGTACTATTTGCAGTTGTCATAGGCAGGGTCTTCCTAGGATCATCTCGTAGACATTATTTTTTTCAAAGTCACATATAGCAAATGTGTGTTCAAACTCTACACCACAAGTGGTTAGAGTTATCCCTTGAAGCAATCCTAGAGGTCTTTCCACATGGCCGTCAACCATCTAAAGCTTCATTCTAGTTGTTCTTAATATGGGCTTGCCCCATCCCTTCCACAAGGAGGTGGTTGCAATAGTAGCACCAGCACGTGAATCTATGATTGCGTTGGTTGTGTAACCTTGGTAGGAGATTGGAAGATAAGTATTACCTTCTTCACCCTCACACATGTCCCCTATTTTGTCTAGAGGTATCTCTGGGACTTCTTGCTTAGAGTTTGTTGTTGGCATTTTGGAATCAAGTTCTAGGACCTCATTTGCCACATGTTTCCATAACTCAGGTTTTACTTTGAGTAGCTCTTCTAAAGTGAGATGACATTGAACCTTAGTGTTCTTCACAACTTTAGTGTTTCTTGGAACCACCGAGTCTTCATTTCTAATCAATATTGTGGGAGCTCTGATCTGGAGAGATTCAAATTCCCATGGGCCTGTGAACTGTGGCAACTCTTGTAAAGAATTAGATTCAAAATCTAATCGTTCATCTTCTTGTTGCTCTGTTTGGTCTCCATAAATAGATGGAATGTCTTGTGGAAATTCATCATGAAGGTCGTCAATCTCAAGAATAGGAGGGGGAACATCCTTCTCTCTGGCCCATGTCTCTTCTTGTATTTCCCGCAAGAACTTTTGAGTGTGCTTTTGAATTGAAAGAGGTTCTCCATCATCTATGGAGTCGGGAACATAAACTTTCTTTTGTGATGAGCCTTCTCTTTCAATAGTTGGTTGAGCCTGTGGAGGTAAAGAGACTTGAGGTATATTTACCCACTCCTCTAATCTATCTAGTAAGCCCTAGAAGAGCAAACTCGGTGTAATAGCATTCATCTGATTGAATGATTGATTGGCCTCGAACATAGCTTGAGCTAGTTCCACCGTTTTTATGCACATTTTTGTCCATTCAATCTCTAAATCTACTCTAGGGTAGCTCTTGTCTAGGTTTGCACGTGTTGGCCCTTCTTGAATTCGAGCCTGGTATGCCTTGAACATCATGTCCAAGTCTTCTGGGGTTCGATCTGCAAGAACAGACCCTGATTGTGGTGTTCTATTTACAATGGTTGGTGGGTGGGGATGAGGTGGTGTGGATGGAGTTTTGACATGCGAGGGGTTTTGAGAGGCAATATCTTCTATTTTGGTTTTTGCATCTTTCAGGCTTTCTTCTAGTTCGGATAACTTTTTATTCCACTTACGATTAGCTTTCTCTCTAGTATCCTTCCATGTTCTTGTTTTTCTCTTACTAGGCTCTCCTGACTCACTTGGCTCTGATTGCTCGGCTAGTTTAGATTTTTGTAAGTTTTGTGCCCTAGTAACTGCATGTATAGGAGCCACATTATCACTACTGGAACTTGAATCCCCTACTAGGCCTACTACGTCAACGGGTGTAACCTTTGGTGCACTAGAGGGATGTCTGAGACAATCCCTCAAGAGCTGTTCTTTGCCACACTGAAGACAAACTTGTATTGTGATGCTCTACCCTTGTATCGGAGCTAGTGTGTGGGGTGGTTGTTGTCCTGGTATAGGTTGAGGTTGTCTATATCCTCCATGTTCATATGGTCTAGTTGCTCCTCGTGGTCTTGGACATGGGTTATACCTAGGAACTTCTCTGCCTTGTTCTCGAGGAGGGTACCCGTATGGTCTACATTGG
Organism: Ceratopteris richardii; assembly: GCA_020310875.1. NCBI lineage: Eukaryota > Viridiplantae > Streptophyta > Polypodiopsida > Polypodiales > Pteridaceae > Ceratopteris > Ceratopteris richardii. Next base: position 52,190,606 of record CM035422.1, read on the forward strand.
GGTGGTACAAATGGTCGTGCTTGTCTATTCATTGGATAGTTTCCGATGTTCTAGTTGATGTACTTCTGCTCACTCTAAGAGTACATGTTAGGCTCTTGAGGTGGTTGTCTATTGTAAGGGTAAGGTTGTGATAACCCTAGTCCTTCTCTAGTGCAGACATGAGATGGATTATCCCCACCGCAAAGTGTGCAACTTCTAACATTGGCACTCTCAAGGAGGAGTTCTGGTGATTACTTTGTCCTTATACTCCTAATTTCTTGGCCACTAATGTTGTCACTTCCTCCACATAACTCGAACTAGAAGTCTCAATGCTCCCTGTATCCTCTGTTTTGGTAGGATCTTGTATGATTTTGAGATCTTCCGCTAAGTTGTCTTCCAAATCTATGCACTCCTTAAGACACTCACTGAGAGTTTGCAATCGTTTTACATATACCAAGATTCTCAATGTTCCATTGGTTAGACCTTCTAAAAATAGGGTATCATTTTCTATTGAGAAGGTCTCTCTGTCACAGGGCATCGGGTTACGTATTTCTTAAATCTTCGTGCTGCATTCTTTATTGTCTCATTAGGAGCTTGTTTGAAACTATGTAGTAAGGATGACGAATTGTGCTTGATCCCTCGCTTAGTGAATTCCCAAATAAGTTTCTTAGAAGAATTGTTCAATATGTTCAAAGCAACTTGGATCCAAGGATTGAAACCAAGTCAAGGCTATTCCTATGAGGGTTAGCCCAAAGGATTTATATTGCACAAAAAAAGTCATCCACTTGCTCCGCTCGCAACACCTGCTTGAACTCTGCAATGTGGTCATACGGCTCTCCTGTGCCATCGTAACAATTTCGGATACATTTGGCCAATTGGATTGGTCTCCGTATTATGTTGGGCTCTGGGGATCGAATTATGATGGGAAAAGCGGGTTTTACTAGGTGTATTCCAGATCCTACACCTTGGGGTGGTTCTGCCCTAAGGGTGGTTCTATTCATATTTCCTATTCCCTAGCTAGTTTGGTTGTGGGAGTTAATTCCTGACATCGTGGATTGTACATGTGGTCTGTTGGGTATACTACCTTGGCTCATTTGTCCTATCATCTCATTTGTCATTCTTTGCTGGGTCTCAAATGGGTTTTGTGAGGTAGTTGTCTGATCTCGAGGAGGGAATATATGCAAACCCATGTTCTTTAATCTCGATCCATTCCATTAGGGGAAAAAATGAACCCTACATGGGCCTTTTAGATTAGGGAGTGATTAGTGATGGACCAATGAGAAGAGGGTGGTGGACACAGTCTAGTCCTTTAATCCTATAGACTAGGCATAGGGTTCCCTTGTTTTTGTGTGTTCAATGAGGAAAAAACCACCTAGAGCTAGTGGTTTTGGTCATTTAAATGGTTTTGTAAGCCTTTCAAATGAACTAGAGCCCTTAGATTGGATAACAGATCCAAAGGCTGAGGTTTAATGGCAAAAGTCAAGGCAATATTGCATCTGAGCCCTTAGATTTGTTTGGAATCCATGGTGGAGATTGGATGCACTTCCCAAATGCATCTTTCATTGTGATCCATAGGATTTGTCAGAAAATTGAACGGTTTAGATGAGCTCCCAATGAGAAATGGCACCTTCGATTCGTGTCCATTGGATCTTAACTCTATCCTATGGCTCAGATGTAGATCCACTTTTGGATCCAAGTTGGAAGTGCGCCTTTTGCTGTACACCATTTGATGCAAAGCTTATCTGACGGCCACGGAGCATCCCCATTATAAGATCAGTGCCAAAGGCGCTGAGCCATTGGATTCGCGAGAATCTAACGGTCAGAAAATGTGTAGAGCTATGCAAGAGAATGCGTGAGAGAACCTAAACGTCGATGTTGTGTCAGAGCCCTCTCTCTCTACAGTTCCAACGAATTTAATCCTAGCCATTCAATTTTAACATCCAATGGCTATAAAAGTTTCCATTTCATAATTCAAATACAAAAGTGCATAAAACAATATTTTATTGGAGCATACCACTAGTGGTTTTGTGTGCTCTTTAATCCCTTAGATTAAGCTTTTTAATCCCTAAAAATTAGGAATCTTTACAAGGCCCATGCAAGGCTCACTTTTTCCCCTAATGCACTTCATCTATAGGCCAATATCTCCTTTGAATTTGGTCTAGGTATGTAACTCTGGATGGATTTTCTGGATCCCTTAACTCGTATATAGTTGTTGGGTTGATGCTTTCTCCTTGTGTAAGTGAATCAGTTTGGAGGACTAGGTCAGACCCATGGATCAGGTATATGTCTAACAGGTAGTTATCTTGAGGTATCAAATCCCCTCTGAAGACTTGAGTCACCACAGACTTGCCCCTTGGGGTCGTCACCCATCCTTCTTGGTTAGATTTTTTGAAAGTTCCTTGTCCCTCTAATTCTCCTCTATCATTAATTTGATCATGATTCTTCGTTACTACATAGATCTGGCCCTTCTTGTCCATGTAAACTCCACCTTCATACTTGACAGCTGATCTAGCAGCTATTTCAGATTCTTTAGTGTTTATCATTCTTGATATTGTTCTGTGTAGACCATCAATGTAGATGGGTATTCCTTGCAAGTTGGTGGATATGTATTGAAGAGACATCCGATATTCCCCTTCCACTCTAGACATAAAACCTTCTCGAGGTATTGAACTATGCATGTTTTCAGAAGCCAAGAGTCTCTCCCAGTTAAATGACATTTCTGACTCACTCGTCTGTGAACTCCGCGCGTAGTGCTAACCACTGAGTTATGAGTCCCTGACTTGGTTGTATGGTTGACACTAGCCTCAGATGATTTAGTACTTTATCTATCTCTCCCCAAGTGTCTACTTGATCTTAGGTTCATAAGCCTTGTCTACAAGTCCAAAATTGTCCTTTGTATTGCTCAAAATCCTTTGGAACTCCTTGGTTTCCTAGTCCACCTGAGGGTCAACTTCAAAATACCTTATCTAATAATCCATGTATTAATTTTACCGTAACTCCCTACGAGCTTTCCAGCGAACTCAAAATCACTGCAAACGGATTTCGTATGAGAAAGTTATGTCAGTTTAGGGTTCTAGGGGTTAAAACAGGGAAACAAGACCTCTCTGGGATTGCTTCAAAACAGGCGATACACAACACTTAGAAAGTATCGCTATACTTGGAGTAGGCGACACTCGACACTTGATCAATCACGACATACGAGACTCGACAAATGTCACGAGAGAAATCTGCGATACTCGACACCTAAAACACTGGAAAAGTCACGATACCCGATATGCAACAAATATCGCGAAAAGAACTTCACGATACTCGATATCAGACAGGTGTCGCAAGGCTAGAGCACGATACACGATATTGGTCTGATATCACGAACAACTCAATGATACACGATATTCAACAAATGTCGCAAGAAAAATTTGGCGATACTCGATATTCCACAGATATCGTAGGGAATAAACTCACGATACATGATGTCAGACAAGTGTCGCAAGAGAATTCTCACAATATACGATATTCCATAGGTGTCACGACTAAGGCTCCACGATACTCGACATGCAAGAAGTATCACAAGCAAAATTCAACGATACTCGATATCTCTCAAGTATCATGAAAAACTCAACGATACATGATATTGGTTAGGCATCGTGAGAAACTCAACGATACATGATATTCAACTAGGCTACGTATCGCGATACTCGACCACAGGAGATCACGACATTTAGATGTCACGATACTCAACCGCGGGAAACACGATACTTGGATCTTTTGGAGTCCAAATTCAAAAATTTTTGCAAATATGAGTACTTTGTGTCCTCCTTGACACTCCTATGTGTTTGTATATGCAAAATCTCCCTTCAAACCCGCGATATTGCACTCAAAATACTTGGCACAGGTCACATCACGTCCGGAGCTTTTCACTCAAATTTTTGGGTATATTGAGCTGTATTTCTTCTGTGTTTCAGTTATGCACCCTCTCTAAGGTTCTTTCTCACAACCACAAGTGAAAAATGAGGCGAATGTACTCTAAAAAATGGAAAACACTAAGAAGATGAAGGCGGGTGGGGATGGTGATGATGATGAAGATGAAGGAGAAGAAAAACTCAAAACTGAACTGAAAATGGTGATTTTTTTACCTTCCAACATCGCTACTCTATGTCTTACCGTCACATGCTCGTCCTCCAATCTCTCTCCCTAGCAACAGCACCAAATTTGGTGTCACTCTAGCACAATGGCAAGTACCAATGTGAGGAGCTTCACCTCATAAATGTCAATCCGCGGAGACATGAGGACTAGTATGAAGACTATGATCAAGTGATGGCACAAATGCGTGAGTGAAAGCACACAAACATGCACACACATACACACACACGCGCACAAAGTAAGAGCAAAGAGTGGAACAATGGAAGGAATTTGATTACAAAAGAACTCTCTTACAAAGCTGAAACCTACAACAAGCTAACCCCAAAAATGAGCTCTCCATCCCTTTTTATAGTTTTTTGAGTGGTTTTGGCCCTGTCCAGACCTAGTGTCCAGCCTAGTTAAAAATTAGGTTCTAGGGCTTATTTGGGGGCTCAAACGGAGTCTAAAAATTATGAAATTTGGTAGGATGATACTTCTGATACTCCTCAAGCTCGAGGACTCCTCGGTTTGAACAAAATGGAGTTGAAAAATGGAAAATGGTAGTTACAATGGTTTTTAGTGACAAAAGTCACTATATTTATAGGGATTTCTTATGAAAATTTGACATGTGCTTCTTGGAGCTCCCTACATACTCCTCCTTCTTCTTGTGTCTCCACTTCCTTGATGTGCTTCTATGCTTGTGCTTGACCTTGACTGTCAATAGATGGCGTCGGTTCGACAAGATCATCGTGATGGTCTGGGACCATCGCGATGGCTCAAGTGAACCGTCGCGATGGTGTGAGACCATCGCGATGGTCCAGCCGAGCTCTCGTGATGGCGTGAGCGAATCGCAATGGTATGAGACAATCACGATGGCATGAGCCCGTCACGATGGTCCACCAAAATGCAAATTTTGGAGAATGCACCTATGGATTTGTGTGTGTACAAGTGTTGCCTACCTCGTGGTCTGGGCGCTTACCAAAATGCCGACTTTGTCAAATCATCGCGATGGTCCAACTCCAACAGCAGATTCTGACAGAAAGTGAATTTTTTACCTTTTGAAGCTTTCTTGCTGCTCTGGAGCACTGTACCTACAAGAAAACTCAAAAACACACATAGCATAACAAGCACAAAGCTCTCTCTCTCTCTCTCTCTCTCTCTCTCTCTCTCTCTCTCTCTCTCTCTCTCTCTCTCTCTCTCTCTCTCTCTCTCTCTCTCTCTCTCTCTCTCTCTCTCTCTCTCTCTCTCTCTCTCTCTCTCTCTCTCTCGCATGCACAAATGAGGGGAAATGAGGAGAATGGGTGGATATGGTGAATTTTCTTATATTTTTAGAGTGGAAGAAGGTGATGCAGTGGTGAAGGAGTATAGAGGAGATGAAAAACACTAAAAACTAATTAAAAACAACAACAAAAACTGAAATTTTTACCTTCCAATGCCACTTCTTACTATACTCTCACCATCACACATTCGTCCTAGACTCGATCCCTGGCAACGGCACCAAATTTGGTGTTGCGGTGCTATTTGAAAGGGTAAAGGAGATCTAAAAATAGCCGAAATTGGTAGGCTCGTTCTACCTAAGCTCCTCAAGCTCGAGGACTCCTCAGCTCGCACAAAATGAAGCTTCTAATTACAAAAGAGGTTTTCCTATGTTACATGTACAAGAGTGATGAAAATCATTGTTGGGAGTTTTGAAAGTATTATAAAACATATTTCTTTGAAAAAATAATCTGCCTGGCTTCCCACTACTTCATTGTGGTCCGCTTTCACATACTTCTGTGTCATATGTGCCTCTGACTACTGCCAATAGGGTGGTACATCTCTGAATGTATAATCCTTTAGGTTAACCTTTTTTGTGACCCCTAAGTGTTGCAAGTACAAGGAGTTGGTTCCCCAATCCCGTACTATTTGTATTTGCCGTAGAAAGGGTCTTCCTAAGATCATTTCATAGATGTTATTTTTGCCAAAGTCACATATAGCAAAGGTGTGTTCAAATGCTAAACCACAAGTAATTAGAGTTATCCCTTCTAACAATCCTTGAGGTCTTTCAATATGGACATCAACCATTTGACGCTTCATTCTAGTTGGTCTTGATGCGGGTCTGCCCCATTGCTTCCACAAGGAGGTGGTCCCAATCACAACAACAACACCTGAATCTAAGATAGCTTTGGTTGTGTAACCTTGGTAAGTGTTTGGAAGATAGGTATTACCTTCTTCACCTTCACTCATGTCTCCTATGTTGTCTAGAGGTATCTCTGGGACTTTTTTCTTAGAGCTTTCCTTTGACACATTGGAACCAAGTTTTGGAACTTGGTTTGCCACGTGTTTCCATAACTCAAGTTTTACTTTGAGCAGCTTTTCTAAGGTGAGATGACACTTGTTGCAAAAGGAAGAGGCAAAGGCAAGCAAACCCCAAAAATTTTAAACATTAGGCATAATTTTTCTTATTCAAATTTCTATGATATGAAATCAAGATCCACGTAAATGTACTAGAGGAGTCCTCTGTAGTGAGGGGTCCATTGTTCTTCATTTACTGCTATATCCATGGTAGCTAAGATCTCTACCCAACCATGAGGCTCGAATTCTTCGTCGAGAAACACTATCGGTGTGTAAGCAGGATCTTGAAGAGTTTTTGGGTGTCATTCTAAACCTAAGGTCCCAAATTCTAATCGTTCTTCCTCTTGTTTAGATACTTTACACATCCATAGATGAGTGTCCCCGTGCAACCATGATGGATCTGATTCTAATGAATGCACATAATCTGTTTCTTCTGGTGTCCTATGGATGGTATTCCACTAGATTGGGGGTATATCTCGATGGCAATAATCCTTAAGGTTAACTTTGGTGTTCACTCCTAAATGTTGCAGGTACAAGGAGCTAGTTCCTCAATCTTGTACAATTTCCAACTTTCACATGAATGGTTGTCCAAAAATCATCTCATAAGCATTATTCCTTCCTCACAAATGGTGAAGGTGTGCTCAAATTCTACACCACAAGTGGTGAGAGATATGCTTTCCAACAATCCTAATGGTTTCTCAATATTTCCATAAGCCATTTGTAGCTTCATTCTTATGGGTCTTAATGTTGGCTTATACCAGCATTTCCATAAAGTCGTGGTAGCGATCGCTACTCCTACACCTAAATTTAGGATGGCTTTGGTGGTGTAGCCTTGGTGGATTATTGAAAGATAGGTATTACCTTCCTCTCCTTCGCTCATACCTCCAATTCTTTCCACGAGTATTTATGGCACCTTGTTGTGTGAACCTCCCGTAGAGTGAGTGGTAACTGTCTCTGGGAACTGGTTTGCTATGTGCTTCCATAACCCAGGTTTAATTTTCAGCAATTCTTCTAAAGTGAGATGACACTACACTTTAGTGTTTTTATCACGTCCATGTTTTTTGAGATCACTGATGTTCATTTTTTACTATTATGGTGGGTGCTCTTATATTGATAGACTTCGCTTCCAAAAGTTCTTGTGAACTAGGGTAGTTCTTGTAAGGAATCGGATTCAAACTCCATTCATTCACTAAGCTACTCTTCCTCTATGTCATCATATATAGAGGGTATGTCTTAGGGCAATCAAGTGTTCTAGCCTCTCCAGTAGTCCTTGAAAGTGTAGCTCTGATTTTTTTATGTTACTCCAATTGATATATCGAAAGGCTTCAAACATGGTTTGGATTCTACCATCTTCATGCAGAGCTTAGTTCTCTCAATTTATAAGTCTGGTCTTGGATAGTTCTTACTCAATTCAACTACCTAGGGTCCTTCTCTTAATCTTGCTTGGTATGCTCAGAACATCATGTCAAGATTTTCAGGCATGGGTTCAGCTAAAACTGATCCTGGTTTCTGGTTCACGGTCTCCTAGTTTGACTCTTAGGAAGCTAGTTCTAGGATTTTAGTTCTAGTTTCTTTTACTTCCTTCCAATTCATTTATCGTTTTACTCCATTTCCTCTTGATTCTTTCTCGTGAATCCTTCCAAATTTTGGTTTTTCTTCCACTAGACTCTCCAACTTCACTTGTCTCTGCTATTTCATCACGGTTAGGCTGTTGATTTTGTAACAATGCCTGGGCCCTTGTTACAGCTTGGATAGGCACATACATAGGTGGGGATCCATATGAGGTATGCACAATACCTATCATGTTTATAGGCATTACCTTAGAGGCATTAACAAAGTTCTTAGGACAGTCTCTTATGGCATGTTCTTTACCACATTCTACGAATCATTCTTCTTCTTGCTTGGCTACCTTACACATCCTTAAATGAGTGTCCTTGTGCAACCATGATGTGTCTGATTCTAATGAATGCACAGACTGTGTTTCTTCCTATGTCCTATGGATTATATTCCACTAAATTGGGGGTATGTATCAATGGGAATAATCTTTGAGATTAACTTTGGTAGTTTCTCCTAAATGTTGCAAGTACAAGAATTAGTTCCCCAATCTCTTGCGATTTGCAACTGGTGCATGAATGGTCATCCTAATATCCTCTTGTACGCATGGTTTTCCCCAAAATTGCAAATGGTGAAAGTGTGCTCAAATTCTACACAAGTGGTGAGAGATGTCCCTTCTAGTAAGCCTTATGGCTTCTCAATATGTCTGTCAGCCATTTGTAGTTTCATTCTTGTGGGTCTTACAGTTGCGTTACCCCAACGTTTTCATAAGCTATGGCTACTTCGGCTCTTGAATCTAGGATGGCTTTGGTGGTGTAGCCTTGTTGGGTTATTGGGAGATAGGTATTAACTTCCTCTCCTTCGCTCATGTCTCCAATTCTTTTCACAGGTATTTCTGGTACCTTCTTGTGTGAACCTTCCTGAGAGTGAGTGGAAGCAAACTTTGGGAATTGGTTTGCTATGTGCTTCCACAACTCAGGTTTAACTTTCAACAACTCTTATAAAGTGAGATGACACTGCATTTTAGTGTTTTTTGACAACTTTCATGTTTCTAGGGATTATTGATTCTTCATTTCTAACTATTATGGTGGGTGCTCTCATACTAATAGATTTGGCTTCCCATGGTCCTGTGAACTGAGGTAACTCTTGTAAGGAATTAGATTCAAACTCTTTTTGTTCACTAAGTTGCTCTTCCTCTACATCATCATATATAGAAGGTATGTATTGGGGAAATTGTTCCTGCAAGTCATCTATCTCTTGAATAGGGGTATGGGTTTCTTGCTCTCATCTCCACTTTTCAGGAGCATCATTTTGAGGTCAAGAGACCGGCTAAAAACAAAGACACTTGCTTTTCTTGTGAGGGTAGTTCTAGCATTGGTCATCTCTCAATGTATTGCCTAAACCTACATCCTGCTAGTCTAACTATTTCCTGGGGGGTTTGTTTGAAGCTATGGATCAATGAGGAAGTGTTATGCATGATTCCACTTTTAGAGAATTCAGTGATGAATGACTCTAACAAGTGATGAATATCCCTAAATTGCCTTTGCTATAATGGTTGGAACCAGGTTAAAGCTGTGTTCTTTTACATGACTCCAAAGGCATTATACTCCATGAACATGTCTTCTGCCTGCTCCGCTCACAACACTTGCTTAAACTCGACAACATGGTCATAGGGATCTCTTGTCCCATCAAAGTAATTTTTCATTGATTTCACTAATTGGGTAGGTCTCAATGTTTGTGGGTGTTCATGTGGTCTAGGTAGAGGAAAGTCATCTCTACCACCTAGTAGTCTGGGTTCTCTCGGTCTTTCCTTTTATCAGTGTCCATGGCTGATCTATCCCTCCCTATAGGATGAGTGAAACTCACTTTTGGCTTCTCTTTGTTCTTCTCTCTTTGGGAACCATGAGCTAAGGATGTCCCAATACTTGATGACTAGTGTTTGCATGCACTCATCATGGGGGGAACACTAGTTTGCCTCTCCATGTATAAGCATGTCTTGCATGATCAGACACTATGAACACTTGTTCTGAAGTGTTGTCTAGGTACACTACCTTTCTAGGTGTATTAGGGTCATTGAATTCATAAATGGTGATGGGTCCTACTTCACTAGTCTATCCATTGTATATCTCCAAAATTCTTCATCAGTGTCCTTATTCAAGAATAATTCAATGCTTCTATTATCTTGAGGGATCCATTCCGGATTTAACATTCTTGTTAATACAGATTTTCCTCTAGGTGTCCCAGGTTCATCTCTTAATGGTTCTTTTCCTTGGGTCCTTGCTTCCATCTCAGGAATAACTACACCAAACTCATTGGTATGGTTAGGCTAACTAGTTATGATGTACATGGTTCCTTCCTTGTCTAAGTATGCATCTCTTTAGAACTTTACCACTGGACATTCCAATCCAATGGGTTGTTCAGGGTTGTGCAATTTGTTGAAGAATCACTCACGAATTTGACATACATACAGACATAAAGATAAAGAAAGATAAAGAGAAGCAGAATCAAGTATTCAAAAAAAATCAAAGCCTTAGTGAAGGGACAAATTCACGAATGTAATGTACAGTGTAGAAACTTCCAGAATTAGAGTTTGTTACACCGGATCAAAACTGTATATATATGAGATAGGAAGAAGAAAAAGAGTGAGCATGAGTGTGTGTGAGTAGAGCGCGTCGTATGAATAGAGCGCATATAGAAATCAAGAATAGGTCTAGCAAACACCAGAGATTGCTTATGTAAAGATGAATAACAGAAACCTGAAATGTCAGGTATTCATCTGAGAGAGATGGTAAGAAGAAACTACTCAGTATAGGAGAGTTTCTATAGCTTGAGCAAGAAGAGGCCAAGCTAGTTTTGTACACATCTTCTCTAATAGAAAACACATGTTCATGTGGAAAGTTTGCGCACATTCTTCGTATGTGAAGAAATCTGAGTATTTTCATGTTACGGTATAAAGTTAGTTAGCAGTTATAGTTTTCTCAGTAAACGTATTTTTTGGTCAGTTATAGTTCTTTCAGTAAACGTGTTTTCCGGTAGAACAACGAAGTAGATCTCGCAGAATACTGTAAAGTTTTGTATGAGAGATAGCTTAACTTGTAGCTAGACTTCTCTACTATCAGTTCATCAAAGATTTTGGTGAAATGGATATGTACACACAGTACAAAGCCTGACCGGAAAGAGGCACTTAGAACTAGTGAAGTTTTTCCTTAAACTTCAGAAAGAGTTCATTCAATAAAGGAAGTTCACGCATCACTTCCTTACTTCTTGTATATTCACTTGAAGTAATTACAAATAGAATTGCAGTTGATTTCGGTAAGATTCCAGTATAATTACGGTGACTGTCCGGTGACAGTTCGGTGAAGTTCCAGTGGAATTTTCAATAAATTCAAAACACAGTCTTATATGTTTGAGTGACAGTAACTTTGCTAAGCTACTACTGATTATAGAGGTGTTCTAATATCACTCTAGCTTAGCGAACTTCAATGGCGCGACGAATTACGCAGGCTTGACAAGGTTCGAGTCTTTGCCGCATCATCAACAAGTGGTATCAGAGCAAAAAGATTCTAAAGAGCAGAAAGATTCTCAAAGAGCAAACGGAAGTAAAGACACAAGAGAATTCGAAAAACTTTTATAAAGAAAGGTGAATGTTGAGGAGATCAACAGCAAACGGTATCAAGAAGTATTCTGAAGTCATTTTCAAGGTAAAGGTTTACAAAAGGTAACATTCTTTAACGATACACTCACCAAAAGAAACAGAAACAAAAAGATTATGGCAGATCATGTTTCAATTGAAAAATTGGACAGAGATAATTATCCCGCATGGGTAATGCGCATGGAAGCCTTACTTATGAGTAAGGACTTAATGATGTATGTGACCGTAGAAGAAAAGAAGCCGACTTTTGAAGACAGTAGACAACCAAAGGAAGAAGAATTAGAAGCCTTGAAGCTGTGGAAGAAGAAAGATGCAACGGCAAGAGCTTACATTTATAATACCGTTACAGATCATCTACTACCGCAGATTAGAGGTCTGGAGAAAGCGGAGGACATATGGAGTGCGTTGGAAGATCATTTCCAAAATACTACGAAAGCTAGGAAGGCTAGCTTATGGTCCGAATTCACAACGTTCAAAAAGAAGTCGAATCAAAGCATTAGTGACTATGTTACTAAGATGAAGGATCTAGGAGATAGTCTTGGATCCATAAATGAAGATATCGAAGATCACAGATTGTTAGCGCAAGTGCTCACAGGTTTGAGAGGAGATGAAAGGTGGAAACCTTTCATACTCTCAACTGAACTTTCTTTAAATCATTTTGTACCAGATTTAAATCAGTTGCTTGGTTTGATGCTCACATATGAGCAAGACCTGAAAGGAGATGGAGATAAAGGACAAAGTTCTGCAATGTACATGAAGAACAAGAAGAAAGGAGATAAAGGTAAGTCAAAAGATGAAGAAGAGTCGAGTTCTCAGGCTTATTATGCAAGAGGTAAAGGCACTGGCAGAGGACGAGCAAGAGGTTTTGGAAGAGGAAGAGGTAGTCAGAATATCAACAAGAAGGCTTCAGCCTGTTGGCATTCTAAAGCAGTAGCAGATCATTATTTCTGGAATGTCATTTATGGTAAATTTTGTGGTCATTAGGATGTCTAAGTCAGCTTATCCATATGAAATGTTGTTAGGAAGACCTTGGTTCAGGGTTGCTAAAGTCAAGCAAGATTGGGGTCTGAATGTGGTAATGATCATAAAAGGGAAAAAGCAAGTGACAATCCCTATGCGAGGAAGAAGGAATATGTCGGTGCAAGATAAACCACTTATGGCTCATACTATTAATTTGGCGGATGAGTTAGAAGATGATGAAGAGGAAAAACTTTTGCAAGCAAATCCAATGATAGTACCGATATTGGAGGTTGATGTCGCAGGAGTATTGAGTAAGGATGATCCAATTGTGCAGAAAGTAGATGGGCCAGTTCTGGGTGAACGGGTTGAAGGAGTACAAATACAAAGGATGTTTGAGAAAAGTATTGCAACTCCAGTGAAGCACAAGTTAGAACAATAGGAAAAAGAAGTAATAAGTCTGGTTGAATGGATATATGACCAGAAGTATGTAGGTTCGGCAAGGGTAAAGGAGGAAGAACTTCAGGAAGTTAATTTAGGGACCGAAATTGAACCTAAGATGGTGAGAATCAGTAAAACAGACGATGGTCAGTTTATGAAGGATCTTATTTGTTGGTGCAGACCAATCACCAATTGAAGATTTGAAGAAAAGAAGAAGGATACATTCACAAGAGTGAAGGACATGTACACATATGTACATTAGTTAAGACATAGGTTACATATACTTATGCTTTGATAAAAGTTTGTACATAATTGCCTATAAATACTTTTGGAAAATGTCGGGGTATAGTGAGAAGACAAGGAGAGACTTTGTATGAGCATAGGAGTAGAGAAATGAGATGGTAAAAGTCATTAGACACATGAGAAGTGAGTTGATGTCTCTCTCTCATTTTCAGTTGTAGTCTTCTTCAGTAATGATAGAATTTTTGCGCCCGATGTTTCTGCGTTTGCTCCATCTGTGGTAGATCATTTGTGAAATCCTTTTGAGGATATCTAAGTTCATAGTTAATGAGTCTATGACTTGAGTTTCAGAGTTTAACTGTAAACAGGCTAGGAGAATTGTGTGTAGGAACATTCATATGTGATGAGTGTTCACAGTCCTCTGAAACAGGCGCAGATTTCGAGTCCAATGAATTGAGTAGTGCTCAGTGCACAGTGTAAAGTTTTACACATATGATAGCTCAAAATCTAAGTTGAGAGATAAGCTATCTACAGCCAAAAGGATTTGGTAAAACGGGTTCGACATTGTGAGAACCAAAGTTAAGAAGTTAGGGGTGTCAAATCGACTTCTCAGAAGTGCAGATTTGAACATAGGTAACTTGTGAAGTTGATTTCTCAAGTTATACTAAACCTTTTGAAGAACTTTAACTTGGAGGAGGTGCGCAACTTCTAGGCGACACTCCATACAAAATTTCATAGAAAACTTTACATGTTTGATAGGTCAATGAGAAGAAATTGTGCAGCAGACTTTCTGTGTTTTATCTTCTTCACAGAATTTTTCAACTTTTGATAATTTGGAGATTGAACTTCTAATTTGGTGAAGGTTTTGACTTACTCTTGATATAGAGGTGTTCTAAATTCAAGAGTAGGTTGTTCTTTTGGAGATTAACACTCTCCATCAGTGGTATCAGAGTAGGAGACATCAAAATCAAGGAAAGGAGGATCTCGACTGCTGCAGATTCAAGAAATTTAACATTTGAAGAACTAAAGGTGAAAGGTTGAAGGCAAAGTCTGAGGAGGAGACCATACGACATCAAGAAGGACAAAAGGAGTCTAATTCGAAGTAAAGGTACATATATTGTTCATAAAGCTTGAAGATTTCAATACACAGGTGGACACAAGATGGGAGATTCTCTACAGATAGAGAAATTGGATAGGGAAAACTATCCTGCATGGTCAATGAGGATGGAAGCTCATCTTATGAGCAAAGATTTAATAGCCTACATCACAGGAGAATAAGAGAAGCCAGAGTTCAGAGATCCTAGTGTTCCAACTAGGGAAGAGTTGGCAGATTTGAAAAATTGGATGAAGAAAGATGCTCAAGCTAGGAGCATTATATATATGGCAGTCAATGATTACTTGTTACCTCATATTTGAGGTCTTGAAAGTGCTACTGATATTTGGAATGCTTTGGAGGAGCATTTCCAGAATACTACCAAGTCAAGGAAGGCATCCTTATGGGAAGAATTTACAACCTTTAAGAAGAAGGCTTCTCAATCCATTTCAGACTATGTAACAAGGATGAAAGACATTGCAGATGCTTTAGGAGCTGTTGATGAAGACATTGAGGAGGATAAATTGGTAAGGCAAATTCTTACAGGTTTAAGAGGTGATGACAAATGGAAGCCATTCATTTTGTCTACAGAATTATCACTTGATCATTTCACTCCTGATTTAAATCAGTTGCTAGGTCATATGCTAACATTTGAGGAAGATGTTAAAGGAGATGGTGACAAGAGTGCAGGTCATGCAATGTACTCAAAAGACAAGAAGAAGAATAGCAAAAGAAAGCAACAAGCAGGTGAAGATGAAGGTACAACTAGTCAAGCCAACTTCCTAAGAGGAAGAGGAGGTGGCAAAGGTAGAGGAAGAGGCAGGAACAACAAAGATGGAGGCAAAGCTTGCTGGATTTGTGGTAAGACAAATCACTTAGCTAATGATTGTTGGCATAATAATCAGAGTAATGGTGGATATAATCAGAACTATAATTCAAGAGGAAGAGGAGGCAGAAATCAAAGAGGTAATTTCAGAGGCAGAGGTGGTAGGAGTTACTTTGGAAGAAATGCAGGTAGAGGATTCCAAAGTCAACAATACAACAACACCTACTACAATTATGCTTCAGATCAAAAGGAGGATTCAACATTGATAATGAATGCAACTTGTGAAAGGCAGAGTGAAGATCAAAGAGTCTTCTACATTGACTCAGGGTGTAGTAATCACCTGAGTGGTAATATATCTTTGATGACTAATTTGGAGAATAAGGTTTTTAATCATGTTGTTCAAACAGGTGACAACACAAAGCATAATGTGAAGTCAATTGGTTCAGTGAAGGCGAAGGATGGTAGTACCTTGTTGAGTAAGGTCTTGTATGTTCCTACAATTCCTAAGAATTTGATAAGTGTAGGACAAATTGTTGAAAAGGGATATGAAGTAAGGTTCACTAATGATGGAGTATATGTGGAAGACCCTAGCCAAGGGTATAAACAGATTGTTTCAGGGAAGAAAGAAGGAAGATTATTTACATTGAAGATTCAAGGCAATATTGTTCATGCTATGTTCACATATGGAGGACATAAGATCTCTGAGTTAGATCTTTGGCACAAGAGGCTTGGACATTTCAATGAAAGAGGTATTAAAGACATGATTAACAATGGTTCAGTGCTTGGATTGCCTAATGTTGCAGGTCAACATATGACATACAAATGTGAGGCATGTCAATTAGGTAAGGCTCATAAGAATTCTTACTCCAAGCATGGTTTTATGTACTCAGAGAAGCTTGAATTGGTACACACAGATGTGTGGGGACCATCAAAGGATTTCAGTATAAATGGGTCAAGGTATTATGTGATTTATGTTGATGATGCTACTAGATGGATCACTATTTATGTGATCAAAGATAAGTCAGAAGTGTTTAATACATTTAAACACTATCATGCATATGCAGAAAGAATTACAGGACATAAGTTGAAGAGACTAAGGTCAGATGGAGGGGGAGACTATTTCTCTAATGAGTTTAGTGATTACTTGTGGAATGCAGGTATAAAAAGGGAAGTTACTTGCAGGTACTCTCCTCAACAAAATGGTGTAGCAGAAAGGAGAAATAGAACACTTGTTGAGTTTGCAAGATCCATGATGAAGGAGAAAAATTGCCCTAATTATTTGTGGGCTGAGGCTGTAAATACAGCTACTTATTTGGTCAATAGGTTACCATGTAAAGCCTTGCAGGGTATGACACCATATGAGGCTTGGTGGGATAAGAGCCCTACCTTGGATCATTGCAGAGTTTTTGGATGTGTGGCATATGCATATGTGCCATCACAATTAAGGCACAAGTTGGAGCCTAAAGCTGAAAAATATGTTTTCATTGGTTATGATGATAAGCAGATGGATTATAGATTGTGGAGTCCATCTACAAAACAATTCATGGTTTCTAAAGATGTTACATTTGATGAGCAAAGTACTTGGTATGCAGGTACAATCAATATCAATACAGGTGATGAAGAAGAAGTGAGCCAAAGGAAAGGTAAATCAAAGATTCAGATAATTGATGAACAAGAGAATAATGAAGTGCAGGTTGAAGTGGATGAAACACCAAGATTTGATCCTAAATATGAAGAACCAGAAACCTCAAGAAGTGGAGAACTTAGGAGGTCTACAAGGAACAAATGGCAACCTACAAGGTATAGCTATGATACTTCATTTCTGGCTACCAAAGATTATGCTTACATGGTTAAAACAGATGAAGACCCTTCTACATATGAAGAGGCAAAAGGTAAGGAAAAATGGGAGAAAGCTATGCAGGAAGAATTTGATGCACTATTGGAGAATCAAACTTGGGATTTGGTTCCAAAGACAAATAGTCAGAAAATCATTGGATGCAAGTGGGTTTACAAGACCAAGAGGTTTGCAGATGGAAGTGTGTCTAGATACAAAGCTAGACTTGTTGTCAAAGGGTTTGCTCAGACTTATGGTGTTGACTATGATGAGACTTATAGTCCTGTGGCAAAGATGACAACTATCAGGACACTTATAGCTATTGTTGCATGTAAAGGTTGGAAGTTATGTCAACTTGATGTGCAAAATGCTTTTTTGAATGGTTATATTTCAGATGATGTGTTCATGGAGCAACCTCAAGGGTTCAGAGATAAAAGGTATCCAGATCATGTGTGCAAGCTCAAGAGAGCTTTGTATGGCTTGAAGCAAGCCCCAAGGGCATGGAATTATAGACTTGTAAAGTTCTTGAAAGAACTTGGATTTCAGGTGTCTAAAGCAGATAGTAGCTTGCTTGTCAAAGCAAGTGATAATGGTTTCATATACATGTGCATATATGTTGATGATATAATTCTTACAGGTACAGATGAAGAAGGAATACAAAGACTCAAGAAGCAAATGGAAAAGGAGTTCAAAATAAGTGACTTGGGAGACTTGTCATACTTCTTGGGCATGGAGATTACATATACTCAACATGGAGTATTTGTGACCCAAGAAAGGTATTTGAAGAACTTGTTAATCAAGTTTAAAATGGATGATTGCAGGGTAGCACCTACACCAATGGAGGTGAATCACAGATTGAGTAAGTTTGGAGGTGAAGAATTCAAGGACATGAGACAATATCAGAGTTTGGTTGGTAGTCTTATCTATGCTACTTTAACTAGACCTGATTTATCATATGCAGTAGGGGTTTTGTCTCAATTCATGCATTGCCCAAGGAAAGAACATTGGATTGCAGGATAAAGAGTGTTGAGGTACATTAAGGGTACACTCAATGAGGGTTTGTATTATGGGTTCACATCAGATACAAACATCAAGATCTATAGTGATGCAGATTGGGCAGGTAATCCAGATGATAGAAGGTCAACTTTTGGATACATGTGTTATGTGGGAGATAAACTTATCTCATGGTGTTCCAAGAAGCAACATACAGTTGCTTTGTCTTCTACAGAAGCTGAATATAAAGGCATGGTTGAAGCTGCAAAGGAAGTGATTTGGCTCAAGACATTGATGAAGAGTTTTGATATTGTGCATGGGATACCAATTATATATGGAGATAACATGAGTTCATTATATTTAGCTGCTAATCCTGTTTTTCATGCCAGGACCAAACACATTGAGATTCAGTATCACTTTCTAAGAGAGAAAGTGATGGATAAAGAGATTGAAGTCATACATACTTCAACTAAAGATCAGATAGCTGATATGCTTACAAAGAGCTTGGATGGACCAAAGCTACAGAAGTTTAAAGACATGGCAGGAATAAAGAAGAAAAGAGAAATCTCAATTGATGATTGAGGGGGAGCTGTTGGTGCAGACCAATCACCAATTGAAGATTTGAAGCAAAGAAGAAGGATACATTCACAAGAGTGAAGGACATGTACACATATGTACATTAGTTAAGACATAGGTTACATATACTTATGCTTTGATAAAAGTTTGTACATAATTGCCTATAAATACTTTTGGAAAATGTCGGGGTATAGTGAGAAGACAAGGAGAGACTTTGTATGAGCATAGGAGTAGAGAAATGAGATGGTAAAAGTCATTAGACACATGAGAAGTGAGTTGATGTCTCTCTCTCATTTTCAGTTGTAGTCTTCTTCAGTAATGACAGAATTTTTGCGCCCGATGTTTCTGCGTTTGCTCCATCTGTGGTAGATCATTTGTGAAATCCTTTTGAGGATATCTAAGTTCATAGTTAATGAGTCTATGACTTGAGTTTCAGAGTTTAATTGTAAACAGGCTAGGAGAATTGTGTGTAGGAACATTCATATGTGATGAGTGTTCACAGTCCTCTGAAACAGGCGCAGATTTCGAGTCCAATGAATTGAGTAGTGCTCAGTGCACAGTGTAAAGTTTTACACATATGATAGCTCAAAATCTAAGTTGAGAGATAAGCTATCTACAGCCAAAAGGATTTGGTAAAACGGGTTCGACATTGTGAGAACCAAAGTTAAGAAGTTAGGGGTGTCAAATCGACTTCTCAGAAGTGCAGATTTGAACATAGGTAACTTGTGAAGTTGATTTCTCAAGTTATACTAAACCTTTTGAAGAACTTTAACTTGGAGGAGGTGCGCAACTTCTAGGCGACACTCCATACAAAATTTCATAGAAAACTTTACATGTTTGATAGGTCAATGAGAAGAAATTGTGCAGCAGACTTTCTGTGTTTTATCTTCTTCACAGAATTTTTCAACTTTTGATAATTTGGAGATTGAACTTCTAATTTGGTGAAGGTTTTGACTTACTCTTGATATAGAGGTGTTCTAAATTCAAGATTAGGTTGTTCTTTTGGAGATTAACACTCTCCATCATTATTTGTTTATTGAAAGAGTATGTAGAAATATTTGTGTGGGATTATTCTCAGGTAAAGGGCATAGATCCGGATTTGCATCAACATCGGATTAATTTGAAGACGGATGCAGTGCCGGTTGTGTAGCAGCAGTATAGGATGAATCCAAATTTTGCTAAACAAGTGAAAGAAGAAATTGATAAACTATTGGCTATTGGATTTATTAAACCTGTTAATCAGCTGACTTGGCTTTCTCCTATTATTCTAGTCCCCAAAAAGAATGGGAAACTCAGAATTTGTGTGGATTATAGAAAGTTAAATGCGGCAACAATTACTAATCCTTTTCCTATGCCATTTTGTGATGTTGTATTGGACACAGTAGCAGGGCACGAAATGTATAGTTCTTGGATGGGTTTTCAGGGTACAATCAAATTAGTGTGGCTGAAGAGGATCAGCATAAAATGGCGTTTATTACTGAATTTGGTGCTTACGTGTTCACAGTTATGAGTTTTGGGTTGAAGAATGGACCACCATCATTTAATTATGTGGCACATAAAGTGTTCGAACCTTACCTAGAAGAGTTTATGCAGGTGTTTGTGGATGATTTCTCGGTCTTTGGTAAGAAGGTTCAGCATTTGCAGCATCTAAAATTATGTTTTGATAGATGTCGACAATTTAGGATGGTGTTAAATCCGTTTAAAAGTGTAATTGCAGTCAGAAGTGGTATTTTATTGGGACATGTCATTTCTGAACAAGGCATGGCCATAGATGTTAAGAAGATTGAAGGTATTAGGACGGCAAATGCACCTACAAATGTGAAGGAAATAATGTAGTTCGTGGGTCAGATTAAGTGGCACTCCAGATACTTCCGATATTTGGCTAATATCTCTTTACCACTTACACGTTTGACAAAAAAGGATGTTCCATTCGTATGGGCAGATGCTCAAGAAAAAGCGTTTCAACTCTTGAAGAAGATGGTTGTTGCTCTAGCACAATGGTGAGAACCACATTAAGAAGCTCCACCTCCTTAATGTCAATCCACGGAAGAGATAGGAGTGATATGAAGATCGTGAACGTGAGATGAAGTGAGAGTGAAGGTGAGAAACATAGAGATGCACACACACATGCACACACACAATGAAGAGACAAACAAGATACAATGGAAGGTAGAAAATCAACTCTATTACTCAAGAACACTCTTACAAGCTCAAAATAGCTCTAAGCTCTTCTCTACTCAAACCAGCTAACCTCAAAAATGAGCTTTCTAGCTTTTTTTATAGATTCTAGACTAGTTTTGACCGATTTCACATCTAGTGACCGGCATAGTTAAGAAATAGGTTCTAGATGCTATTTGAAAGGGTAAACGGTGTCTAAAAATAATCAAAATTGGTAAGCTCATTCTACCTAAGCTCCTCAAGCTCCAGGACTCCTCGACTTGCACAAAATGGAGCTATAAATTACAAAACAGGTTTTTCTATGGTACATATCGTACAAAAGTGATGAAAATCATTGTTGAGTGTTTGCGAAAGTAATATAAAACATATTTGTTTGAAAAAGTGATTTGACTGACTCCCTGCTTCTTCGTTATGCTCTGTCTTCACATGCTTCCACGTCTTCTATGCCTCTGGCTACTGCCAACACCCCCCTCCCTCTCGCTTCTGTCGTCCTCGACAGAACCTTGTTGTGAGGTCTGTCGGATATAATTCTGGAGTAGTTCCTGAGCGAGGGTGTGTTCTAATATGCGAATTCCTCGAGCCAGATCTGCCTCGAGTTTCTCCCAATCAATGGGCTGTGGTTTGTCGGATGGCGGGAGTCGATAATGTGTGGAATATACCATCTATTCACAGGCAAATAATTGCAAGAGGTGTGTAGGCCTGCTGATGAACACCTCTGAATGGTATTCCTAGAAATCGGTTGTGAACATCTCTTCGAAGGTCTGCTTATAGCACGTCGGTAAGTATTTAATTCGACAGTGCCAGGCGTAACACACCCGGCGCAATGGTGTTGTACTCATGTCATAAGCTAAATCGAGATTGCCATGCTCGAAACCCGGGGTGTTTACATGTGGTGCCTTGATGCGACAGAAGACTTTGAATACCATTTGCATCATGTCAAAAATTTTGACAGTCATATGCACTGCTATATCGTCCATATGTTTTAAGCGAGGGAGCCAGTGACGAATCCTTGCCATCATGTATCCAACTGTTGGTGGTCCTGTGGGTGGGGTGAAGTATGGGTAATTAAGCCAATCCTGGCATTGCTTATTGTTATGTACTTTAATGGCAAATGCCTTCTAGGAGTAGCCACGTGGCACTAGTCCCCAACATGGGTTGTAATTTAAATGTAGTGGTGCCTTGATCCAAGTACTCATCATCTTTGGATATGCTTGTAATAAATCCTTGCGCCAATCTGGTTGATAGATCTCTCCTCTGCGCATCTAGTGGCAAATCTTCCGGCTCAAATTGAGTTGCGTGGGAGGGCTTCTTGCCTGTTTCTTTTTCTATGGCCAGCTGATATTCCACCACTAACATAAAATAAGGCTTGTATTGTAGCTCATGCCCAGATATGTATCTGCGAGGGGCCAAGTGAGCAAAATAGGGAGACTGTAAAAATTGTTCTTCGATCATTGCCGTTGCATGTAAATGTGCCTCTACCCGTGCTAAAGGAGTTTTTCCAAGTTCTTCAATCATCTTCATCCATGCGGGAGTTGGAAGTTTGAAAGTTGTCTGGCCTTTAGCCGTGATGCGTCCGCCCGGGATGGGTTGGGGTTCATATGCTTCTTCAAAAGTTTCCTCCACCGGAATAGTCACTGTTTCTTCCTCTGCTGGTAGTTCCGGTGGGGAGTCTAGCCTTGGTGGTGCTTCATATACTGCTATCTGTGATTGAAGAGTTAATACCTGGGCTCGTAATGCATTGAGTTCCTCGATGATTTCAGGAGATGGGTCTGCAGGAGCTGGTAGTCCTTGTTGTACAAGTGCTCTTAACTGCAATATCTTGTGTTCTTCCTTGAGCTTCTGGAACTCCTCGTTCATGTTGTCATATTCATCTAACAATCTGACATGATCATCTAGTAACATCTTCATAGATTCTGAGGGAACAGCCTTGAAACAGCTAGGATTTAAGAGTTGATCGGGTTGATCTAGGGCAGCTTCTAAATTCTCTCTATTCTGTTCTTGTAAGCGTTGGTTCTCTTCTTTTGCTGCTGCCAAGTGTCGTCTGAGTAAGCCCATGTTCTTGGTGAGTGTCGCATTGCGAATAGTCTGAGCTCGTAACAAGTTATCAATATCTATCACGGCCTCTTTGGTCTTTTCTTCACTTTCTAGTTCCAGTTTATGGTATGCCTCTTGTAGCTCTTGGTAGCCGGTGTTCAGTGAGGCATTCTCGATGGTCAGTGAATTGAGCTTCGACTGTAAATCATTGGTTGTCTTCTGCAACATCTGATAATTAGTTCCAAGATATGTGAACTCATCTCTTACGTGAGTCATACATGTGAAAATTTGTCGAAATGCAGTGTATATAGTGGGTGATAATATTAGTGACGGAGTGAATGCAGTTGTAGTGTGTGTGGGTGTTGATGCAATGGGAAGGGGGAATAAGGTTGGGAATGTGGATGCAGTGGTACCCGTGGAGAAATGTGTGGTGCCTAAATATGATGGTGCAATAGAGGAGGTGAGTGTTGTTGTGATGGGTGGTGAGATGTCCATGTCACTGGACATGGTGTCAAGTGTGGTGACTGTGAATAATGGAGTGATAGTGGATGTGTGCGTGGGTGTAAATATAGGATTTACAAAAGTGGTAGAATAATTTACAGAGGGGGTCTCTTGGACTGCTTGGTGGAAAGGGGAAAGAGGAATTACAGTGGGTCGAGGGGGTGAGACTGGGGAGAAGGTTAATGGAGGTGGGAATGGGAAAAGGTGTCTTGGAGGTGTGGGGAAGGACAGAAAGGATGGAGGGAAAAGTGGACTGGATAGAAAGGTGGATGTCCGAGGGGGAAAACTAGGTTGGGTGGGTGCGGGAATTGTGGGATGAATGGAAGTAAGGGAGGCTTTAGCTACAGCGCTATCCAAAGATGTGGATGGTCAGGGAGAGATTGGATGTACAGGGAAGATTGGAGAGATGGGAGGTGAAAGAGGAGCGGTTGGGGTGATGGGTACTTCGGTCACAGCGGTGGTATGAACAGTAGTAGTGTGGGGCGGGGAGTCGATGACAATGGTGTCTTCTGCTAAGGATCCTTCGGGGATGAGACGAGCTTCCTTGGTCTGTTCTAAAGATTGGCCACCTGTGGGTACGCGAATGTATTGACCTGGCTTTGATAATAGTCATACTCATCGGGGGTCGAATTGCGGTAATGGTTTTCTCTGCAAATATCTCAATGCTTTGTTGGATCCCACTGATTTGACAAGTTCCCTGAAGCCTTTGATGTATACTTCTTTGAAACCGCCTGAGACAAGTTCCTGTTCTATGAGTGCTTGGCTCTCTTCCTCAGTTAACTTCTTATGCGCCCAAACTTTTTCCATGGTGCAGTATAACCTTTTGATTGCCAAGGTGTATGTTGCTGCTTTGAAGGTCTCATCTTCATGTGTGCTGGTGTCACCTTGGGTTTCGGTTTGTTGTCCTTGTCCATCTATGTGCACATTTTCTTGGGAGTCATGAGTGCCCTCGCTGGCTCCATCATCACCCTCATCATCATCTATTTCTGTTCTTTCTCCATCCGAACTGGATACTACTTGTCCTTGCTGTTGATCAGGTGGAGTGGTGGGGTAGCTTAGTCGTTCATATTCCTGGGAGAAAATCTGGCCTTCAGAAAACTGAAATTCATTTGAGAAAGTGTCCAGCATTTCAAAATCAAATGTTGTATCCAATGGTTCTGCTTCCAAGTTGGGTATCGAAAAAGAGAATGCTTCCACACCAATAGTGGTGGGAACTTCTGCTGCAGTGGTTGTAGGTTCCTGAACTGATGTTGGTTCTGAGGTAATCACACTAGTAGTGCCTTTTGTAATAATAGGTCGTGATAATCGTATGCAAATAGGTTGTACAGTTGGAGTAGCTTCTGTCGGAGACTGTTCTGGAGAGGGTTGCAGTGACGGTGATTCTGGGACCTGTAGACAGGGGATAGTTCCTCTCATGCATTTTCTTGCTCGTCCTTTCTGGCCTTCCTAGCTTTCTTTGCTGTCCCTTTGAATGCTTTCAACTCCTCGCTGGTTATTGCACGCTCGATTGGCAAGTCGTAGGCCAAACACATATAAATAATTCTCATGAGAGCGTAGTAGCCATGGATTACCTTCTTCCTCTCCCAACGGTGTTGTGCTAAGTATAGTTGATCGATGATCTAGCTAGCAAGATCTACAGTTTGGGGTCCAATACAAGCTAAATATAAGCCAAACCAGATGCGCTTGTGGGGCATGGTGAATCAATCCTGAGCGGGGAAAGCAAAATGCTACATGCATATCCTCAATGGTTTAGAGAACTCAGGTGTGATTGCTGAAATATCTTCCCACTTAATGATGTCTCCATGTTTCATGGGCTTTGGAATCAGCCTTTCTCGATTTGTAGGAGTATGTGTTCCATGTATCTTGATTGCAACTCTAATCAAATCTTTTGTCAAATAAAACCTTTTGAATGGAGGGTCATTTACCAAGGACGGCAAAATGAACGTGCCTGGTAGATCCTTGTTCTCAGAAGCTGTCAAAGTGGTGACTAAGTAATAGCATTTGTAGAAGTTTGGTTTAGGCAAAGGATCACTGAAATATTCTGTGAAGCTTGCTCTTGCCCAAACATGCTTTAAGTCCTCTATATTCTGTAGTCCTTCGAACTCTCTTGAGAAAAATTGGTACTTGCCCCATGTACGGTTATCAAACGCCAAATTGGCCTCAAAAATGAAATCGGCATCCGCCAATGGGCCTGCTAATCCTTGGAACCAATGAGAGTTGCGATGAATCTTCTCAGTATATCCCCTAAGAGGATCATAAATTGGCATAGGTCCTTGAAATCCCTGAAATTCTGGTGGTTGAGCCATAGGATGTGGTTCAGCTAGTAATTCGCCAATATTTGTCATGGGTACACTGGGGCCAGCTTCAGATGGTCCTTCTCCCTGCATGATGAATGATTGCGAGTGTGTAGCTGATCTGCTACAAAAGATTAACACATTATTATGGAAATTAATTATGATCCCATTAAAGTGAGACCGCAATCCCTTTCCATAACCGATGTGTAACCCGTGAAGCCGAGTGTTGTGATGTGGTTTATGGAATGATTGTTGCAAACTAATGCAGGTCTCTAGACACCTACGTGCTTCAGATAATGCATACATTTCTTGATGAGATGTTATTACAAGTGATGTTGAGTTATAGTGTGTGGATTTGTACAAGGTTCAATCATGAATGAGTGTAGCTCAGTGATGAGTAGCACCTCCTTTAATGTCAATCTGGGAAGACGTGAGGATGGTATGAAGACCCCAAACAAGTGATGGCACAAGTGTGTGAGTGAGAAGCACACTAAGATGCACACACATACACACACACGCGCACACAAGGTAAGACAAAAAGAGAAGCAATGGAGTTCTTAGATTACTCAAAAGTGCTCTTACAAGTTTAATTCTACAACAATCTGACCTCAAAAAGGAGCTCTCTAGCTCTATTTATAGTTTTTTACTAGCTTTTGGCCTTGTCCAGACCTAGTGTCCAGTCTAGTTAAAAATTAGGTTCTAGGGCCTATTTGAGGGCTCAAACGGAGTCTAAAAAAATATGAAAATTGATAGGTAGGTACTTCTACTGCTCCTCAAGCTCAAGGACTCCTTGGCTTGCACAAAATGGAGTTACAAAAAGGTGGAATGGTATTTACAATGGTGTAAAAGTGACTAAAATCACTATTTGGGAAGTATTAATTCAAGAAAAATGATGGGCCTATTTGCCAGATCTTCTTTGACTGCTTTGACTGCTTGGTCCTTCTCATTGGCTCCCTTGTCTTGTAAGTCCTTGACTGCCCTGACCACTGCCAACACTCCCCCCCCCTCTCGCATCTGTCGTCTCTGACAGACCCTTGTTGGGTGGACCGTTGGATGTAGTACTCCACAACATCTGTGGCTAAGTGATGTTTTGTTATTCTCAACCCTTTGGCCAAATCAGTGAGTAGGGCATCCCAGTCTACTGGCCCGGGTACCTCCGGATGTGGCATGCGTAGCTGTTCTGAGTGTAGAGCTTGTACAATCGCAAATAGCTGTAATAGGTGAGATGGTTTGGGAATGAATATCTTGGAATGATATTCCCAGAACCCTGCGATAAACATTTCCTCAAATGTTTGCTTGAAGCAGGCTGGTAGATACTTGATACGAGCATGCCACGCATAGACAACATTGATGGGTGGTGTTGTGCTCATATCGTAGGCGAGATCCTGGTTGCCTTCATTGAATCCGAGAGCCAAAAGGTGAGGTTCTTTGACATTTCGAAAGGTTCTAAAAGTGATCAGCATTAACTCAAATATTTTGAGGCACATCTGTGCCATGATATCTAGTACATTTTTTAATCTGACTGCCCAGTGTCGGATGGTTGAAATCATGTAGCCGACTGTGGGTTGGCAACGAGGGGGTGCTAAGTACACATAATTTAGACACTTTTAACACCCTTTAAATGTCAAAATTGTTTTGGTGTACTCTGACCAAGACCTTCGGTGAAAGACAACGCAGTAGCATGGGTTATACTTGATGTATAAAGGCATGTTATTCCAAGTGCGTACCATCTCAGGGTAGGTTTCAAGCAGACGTATCCTCCAGGTAGGCTGAAATATATTTTTGTGCCTGGCGCTTGCAGGAATGTCATCTGGTGCAAACTGTGTTGCCGAGGTTTGTTCTTTTGTTGCGTGCTGCTTTATTTTTGCATTATAATCTGCCATTAATACGCAGAATGGAACATACAAATCATCGAACGTGCCAATCCACCGATGATGGGAGAGGTTTTTGAAGTAATCCAATTTAATGATGACTTCTTCCAATCGAGACATAGATTGTATCTGTACTGCCACTCTCTCATCATGGGTTGCACCAATCTTCTCTAACTTTTGCATCCATTGAGGAGCTTCTATCTCAATTGTGTCCATTCCTTGCTCTGTTTGCTTACCCCCTGGTGCAGGCATGGGTACGTATGGGTCCTCAAAAATCTCCTCAACTTCAATTGGAACTAAGTCCTCAGGTTCCGGCTCCACAAGGGGAGAGGTTTGACGCTCATATTGAAGAAATTTATTTTGTAGTTCTACCAGTTATGCTCTGAGTTCTGCAACTTCTTCAGATGTGTCTGCTGCGGTTGTGACTTCTTTTGGTGACTCTTGCTGAGCTTCCAATTGCTTTAGTAGGTCATCCCTCTCTTTTTCTAAGGATGTGTGGGCTTCTAGGAGATCGGCGTGCGTTTCCAACATGATTTGCATATTTTCAAATGGGATGGCCTTGAAATTCTCTGGGTCGATTTCCTGCGGTGAACCCTCCATTGCTGCTTCCAGGTTTTCTTTGTTCTGTTTCTGTAGTCATTTATTTTCTTCGAGTGTTGCGGACATGTGCTTCTGTAGTAAGGCGAGGTTACGTCAAAGCTTGAGATTGTCCGTTATCTGGGCATGTAACATATCATTGAGTTGTTGTTTTTCTTCGGTATTTGGCTGGGGTGGATTGGCTACTAACTGATCGTGTTGTGCCTGCAAGGTATTAAACTGCTGTTGTAATAGCCTCTTCTCCTTCTCTAAATTAATGAATCTTTCTTGTAATGTTTTGTGGGTTCGGAACAGATTCGTATGCTGAGCATCAAGATGCTGGTAATGCTATTGTAATTGAGACATACACTGGTACAAAGTATTAAATACACTATTAACAGGAGTGGATGCGGGGAAGATGTTGAATGCAGGAGGGTAGGGAAAAGGGAAAGGGAGTGTGTATGCGGTGCTTGAGAAGGGTGAAGTGGATGGGGGGGGGGAATGGGAGATTGTGGGAATATGGGGGGAGGGAGAGGTGCGGAAGTGGGTGATATGTCCATGAAGTCGTGTGTGGATGCGGTCGTGGGAGTGATTGTGAACATGGGAATTGTCGGTGTGGTGATGGTCATGAAGGTGTAAAGTGGTGTGTGCAGTTGTCAATATGAACCATCTGGAAGTGTGATAGGGGGAAATGGGGTTTTCAATGGCTATAGTTAGAATTACAGTGGCAGTGGTAGCATTTACAATAGGGTTGATGATAGGTTGTGCGGATTGTGAGGGTTGACTCACAGTCTGTGCTTCGGTATGGGAAGTGGACTCTGAGGCTGTGACAGTGGTGGTGACACTGGTGGTAGGAGGTGAAGGTGGTGGAGTTGGAGGGGAGGGTGGTAAAGGGGGTGACGGAGGTGCACTTGAGGTATGGGCTTCCTTAGTGTGATGAATGGTATGAGTTGTGTCTGTGGTGGTGGATGTGGTGCCCTGTGGTTCTGATACCAAGACATTCATTTGTTTCCCTGGTCTAGGGGGACATCTGCCGTATCTTCACTCCAATCTTTGCGAGTGTGCGAGAGCAGTATGCACTATCTCAAGTACCCCCAATGCATCAGCAATCATGTCAAGGGTTGCCCTGTATTGCTCATCCACACCTTCATCTTCCAAGATCTGGTTCATTAGGGCCTTTCCTGCTGCCAAGGATAGTTTGTGTTGTTCTTGAACTCGGTTGATGGTATCATACAGTCTTTTCAATTGCTTTGTATAAGTAGGGGCACCTTCAAGTTCTGGTACAACTTCTTGCTCATATTCATGCTCTTCTTCGTCAGATAGTCCTTCTTGTTCATCCTCTTGCTCCTCTTCTGCAGTCTCCTCTTCGTCTTCATCCACTTCTACAACTTCTGGTTGACTTGGATGGGGTTGGTCTGTAGTAGTTTGTTGCCCGCTCGCTTGCTCTACCTCAACTTCCAAATTAACAGCATTAATTATTCTTGCTACCTCCTCGTCCGTTAACTCCTCTAGCATGAAGCCATGAGGGAACTCCAAATCAGTGGGTATCGGTGGGAACACTAGATTCGGTCCTTCCGCGCTATGCCTTGGTAATCTGATAGTGAAAGGTTGCACTCGTCTTGGAAGTCGTGGAGTTGTCTCTGGTGTCAGTGTAGCACCTCGGGCCTATGCACAGGGCATCTGAATTGCTCCCCTCATTTTCTTGGATGGAGGCCCTACGGTTGATAGTCTTCATTGAAATTCTTGCACCCTGGTCCAAACAAGTGCCCTTTGAATTGGCACATCATATGCCAAGCATTGGTAAACAATCCTTGTGAGAGCACAACATCCATAAAGTACTGACTTTTGCTTCTTATACCACTGTTGATGTGCCAAGTGTATTTGGTCAATAATCCAATGAGGCATGTTGATTGTCAAATTGAAGGCTTCTGCTAAATATAGACTGAACCAAATCTTCTTGGGTGGCATCGTGAATCTTTCTTGAGCAGGGAACACGAAGTGTTGCATGCACATTCGGAGGTGAATGGCAATAGTTGGTGTCATTGCCACCATATCCTTCAGTTTAGTCAAGTTCCTGTTCTTCATGTTGTCTAGGATCATTGACTCTTTCTCTGTGGGGATGTACATACCTTTCATGTCGAGAGCTTCCCTTACCAAATTTTTTGTCAACTTGAAGCATTTTCAGTTCATTACCTCTTGTAAGAGATGGTAGTACGAAGGTGTTGTAGCCCTTTTTCTCTTTACTGGGAGTGAGGGTGCTAATCAAGTATGATCATAGAAAGTCTTGCTTGGGTAACTGCGCTTTGAAGTAATCATATAGGCCAGCCTTCTTTCATATTGGTTTCAACCCTTCATTGTTTTGAAGCCTCTCAAACTCTCTAGTAAAGAAATGATACCGACCCCAACGTCCGTTGAACTCTATTTCTGCCTCCCACAAATAAGTGCCCTCTCCAAGAGGTCCTGCCACGTCACTGAACCAATGCGAGCTTTTGCTTACTGGTGACGTGTGTCCTTGGGGAGGATTCTGAATAGGTATGGCATGTAATGCTCTCAATGCCAATGGTCTTTCCTTCAATTCCTCCTCAATGGGGAGACTTTCAATGTCCACAATCTAAGGGCTGGTGCCTGCCTGGGAGCTAGTTCCTGTAGCGTCAGCCATATTGAAGGGACTGGTCACCGGTTCTATGAGAATATACAAATGAATCTTAACATTGCAAATGGACACAAAGTGGTCATGTGTCCCCGTTACAACATTAACATGATGAACTGAGAGTTAGTTAGTTAGTTAGTTCGTGCTCATGTGGTTGTGAGTGTGAAGTGTGTGGTTAGCAGATGCAGTGTTCCTATGTGTTAATTGGGATGGTGTGGTGCAGTGTGGACACAGTTAGTCACCGGAGGTGGCTTTACAATGGGATCAGGTGGTTTATTACAAAGTTTGGCCTTCCAAACACAGTGGATGATTTTTGTTTTTGATTTTGTGGAGACTCTAATTGGCTTAATCAGAATGTCTACTTGGAAATGAGGCTTTTTAGGGACCCATTTACTAGTGATTCTACCCGTGCTCAAAGAAGAGTAGGTGTTTTTGTGTGTTAAATGAGAGTGGGATTCAGTTGTTCGTGTGAGTGAATTTTGTTGTGCAAGGTGTGGTCTCTGCATAGCTATTTGAGCCTGCAAGCAAGCCTTAGGCACCCAAATTTGCCTTGATTGTGGGTCAACTTTCATCGACTTCTTGGGTACCCAGATAGACTTTACTTTCATAGAAGAATTGTTGAAACACCTCTTATTAGTGTCTTGTAATTGGTCACTAATATGAAGTTGAACCAGTGGTTGTGATTCAATTGTAGCCGGATGCTCGCCTCTCCATACCCACACCTGTTTCAATGGTTGAGACACCTTGCTTTGTACTTCCTTTCGGCTTCGAGCATAGGTCCTCTACTTCTCCTGCATTCGATTCACCTTTGGTTGTCGTATCCCTATGGCTCTTGGAAAAGAAGGGAGTTCCACTGTATCCTTGACTTCTTTGTTGAGACAATCGTCCCTCTGTATCACAGGGTTTTGGACAAAAATAGCATGGTCATCTTCATGTGTACTCCTGGAAGGACGAGGAGTGTGTGCCTTTCCTAGTTCCTTGAGTGCTCCATTGGCCAATTCGATTGTAATTCGACTCTGATTTACCCATACCTGAAGAAGTCCACTTCTTAGGTTTAGGTTGACTGCATGATCATAGATCCAGTCTTGACCCAAGATAATCTTGGGTTCAATCCCCATGAGGTACATGGGAAGAGTATTTTGCCCAAAGAGCTCTAGAACCTTCTAGAAGCATCCACTAGACACTTGGCGCACATGTAGTTACATGGCTGACACTTGGATGATTAGCATTCACCTGCCCAAGAAGGTAGTCCCCTGGAGAGAGCTATGTATAGAGGCATTTGGTTGGGAGGAGAGTCATCTCTCAAGCATGTGGTGGTCGTAATCCTTGTTCTCTTGCAGCTACCATTTGCAAGTGGAATGATGTAAAAAGATAAACTATGCTAAGAGAAATCAATTTAGCAAGTTTAGCTAACTTTTTAAGACTGTAGCAGAAATTGACCAGAGTTCACCTCAATGCCGATTTCTCTGAAATGGCTGAATAGAATCACTTCAAACTTTGAAAGCATGTAGATGACTTTGAGCTGAATCTAACAAGCTTTGCATCACTCGATTTGGTGGAGAATTGACCAAGATATGCCCTTGACAAGTTGACAGACTTTTGAGTAGACTAACAGAGAACTCAAAGATTAATGATGTAAATGTATCTATTAATTAACACTTGTATACAATCCCATTGGCATGAATGACATTGCCTAATGGTGTGGAGAGGTGTAGGCTATGGATAGTCCTCACACACACTCAAACTCAGTAGAATGAGACTCGGGAATGATCTCTCTCACCGCGACTTTTCAAGTTCACTTTTTATATGTGATGAGCAAAGATTTGAATTCAAATTCAAATTTTGGCTCCCTATGATCAAGCTCCTAAATGCTTGGAGATATTCTTTCAATCAAATGAGCTACTTTTTCCATGACTCACTTTGGTAGGTGATTACAAAAAGATTCTAAGTCAAATGGACTTTTACAATGAGGTAAAGTGGTAATTAACCACTAGCATATGTTCCTATGCTTCTTCATGTATGTGTAGACTTTGATGCATCCTTTGAGCCAAATGTGTAGGCTTGAAAATTACACCAACAGCTCCCCCTCAAGCCAAACATTTTGGCTTAAGTCTTCATCTTTAATCTTCAAGTATATCCTGCAATCCAATCATAGATTTGAACCTGCAAAGTTTTGTTCCATCCAAAGCTTTAGTCAACAAATCTGCACATTGCATGTTGGTTGATACATAGGTAAGTTGAATCTCCTTGCTTATCAACTTCTCTCTCACATAATGGTAATGAACCTCTATGTGTTTCGTCCTAGCATGATAGATAGGATTAGCTGCAAGTTGAAGAGAACTTGTATTATCCCCAAAGATAATTGGTGACCTAGTATATAAGCCCAATTCTGTATACAAAAGCTTAATCCAAATTGCTTCTTGTGTGGCATTAGCTAGTCCTCTATACTCTGCTTCTGTGGAAGACAAAGCAACAGTAGGTGGCTTCTTTGAAGACCATGAAATTGGTTTGTCACTTGCAAAAGAAATATATCCAGAAGTGCTTCTCCTATCATCCTTGCATCCTGCCCAATCTGCATCTGAGTAAACTTTTATATCAATATCTGATGTGTAAGGAAAATACAAACCATGGTTCTGTGTACCCTTGAGATACTTCAAGATTCTCTTCGCAGCCTCCAAGTGAGGTATCCTTGGCTTGTGCATAAATTGACTTAGCACACTTACTCCATATGCAATATCAATTCTTGTAAGAGTAGCATAGTTCAAGCTACCCACCATACTTTGATAACCTGTAATGTCTTTGACTTCATCACCTTCATGGGCACTTAGCTTTAGGTTCACCTCCATTGGAGTGCTTGCTACTTTAGCATCCTACAAGTGAAACTTCTTCAACATATCTTGTACATACTTTTTCTGAGTAATGTATATCCCTGAATTAGTGTAAACTAATTCAAGCCCTAGAAAATACTTCAATAAACCAAGATCATTGATCTTGAACTCCTTCATCATCTGGCTTTTGATATACCTAATTCCATTGACATCATTACCTATAATGATGATGTCATCAAGGTAAACATAGAGATATATTACCTCTGAATTACTTCTCTTAATGAACAGAGAAGTGTCAGCCTTGCTCATGACAAAACCTTGGTCTTGGAGGTATGTGGTTAACCTGTAATTCCATGCCCTAGGTGCCTGCTTCAATCCATATAAAGCCTTCTTTAATTTGCAAACATAAGTTACCTTCTTAGGGTCCTCATAGCCAGGAGGTTGTGACATATAAACTTCTTATGAAATCCATCCATTCAAGAAAGCATTCTTGACATCCAATTGGTACATGTTCCAATTCTTTGATGTAGCCACACTTACCAACACTCTGATTGTTGGCATCTTGGCCACATGAGAAAATGTCTCTTCATAGTCAATGCCTTGGGTTTGTGCAAAACCCTTGGCTACTAATCTAGCTTTGTACCTATTAATTGTTCCATCAGAATTTCTTTTCAACTTATAGATCCATCTAGATCCTATTACCTTCATAGAATCCTTCTTGGGTACTAACTCCCATGTGTCATTCTCCTTGAGTGCTTCAATCTCCTCATCCATAGCTTCTTTCCATTCTGATTTGGTTATTACTTCTTCATATGAACCTGGTTCTTCATTTGACAAATCTTTGGCAAGATAAACTGAATGTTTAGTAACAAGAGATGTATCATACCCATATCTAATAGGTTTCTTGCTTTCTCTTTGAGATCTTCTGATTGATTG
Source organism: Ceratopteris richardii (assembly GCA_020310875.1). Lineage (NCBI taxonomy): Eukaryota > Viridiplantae > Streptophyta > Polypodiopsida > Polypodiales > Pteridaceae > Ceratopteris > Ceratopteris richardii. The sequence goes on from CM035422.1 coordinate 52,225,072, forward strand.
AGTTGATGATTCAGGTATGTCTTCAAGCTTCTTCATCTCCATTTTGCCCTTGGATTTCCATGCTTTGAATTCTTCAAGGTTGATAGTGTCTTCATCATCTAAACTTGAGGCTTCATTCTGAGTAGGTTCCTCCTTTGCAAGTTTTGGAAATTCCTCTTCTAAATCATAGGGTAGTTTGACCTTCCTGCATTCATTCTCATACCAAGAATCATTTTCATCAAAGATCACATCTCTGCTTACCATAAATCCCTTATTGGTAGGATTATAAAACCTGTAACCTTTTTTATTTAAATCATACCCAATGAAAATACATTTTTCAGCCTTTGGGTCTAGCTTACCTCTTATCTGAGAAGGAATGTGCACATATGCTACACATCCAAATATTTTGCAGTGATCTAATGATGATCTCTTACCATGCCATGCTTCATAGGGTGTCATACCATCAAGTGACTTAGATGGTAACCTGTTTATGAGGTAAGTGGTAGTAGAAACACTCTCTACCCATAGATAGTTAGGTAACTTCTTCTCATTAATCATAGATCTAGTTGTCTCAACAATTAACCTATTTCTTCTCTTAGCTATCCCATTCTGTTCAGGAGAATACCTTGTGGTTATCTCTCTTTTGATGCCTCTGTCCTGCAAGAAGTCTTCAAATTCATTGGAGAAGTACTCACCTCCTCCATCTGACCTCAGCCTCTTCAAATTCCTTCCTGTCTGGTTTTCAACTAATGCAAGATATTTCTTAAAACAATTAAATACCTCATCCTTGTGCTTCATGAACTATAATACAGTCCATCTGCTATAATCATCAATGAAAGACACATAGTATCTTGATCCTGAGACTGAGGGGTCTTTGCTAGGTCCCCAAATATCTGTGTGTACAAGCTCTAGATAGTCTTCATGCATATATCCTTTCTTGGAGAAGGGTAACCTGTGAGACTTACCAAATTGACAGGCACCACACTTGTAAATCATATGTTGCTTGGATACATTAGGTATCCCAAGCACACATTGGTCCCTACACATTTGTTTCAAGGTTCTTTCTCTTATGTGCCCTAACCTTTTGTGCCAAATCTCAAGCTCTGAAAGTGTTTGATCTTTATAACTGTATAGTGCAATATTCTTTGTATCTTCCAACTCAAAAGTGAAAAGTCTACCTGATTTTTCTCCTTTAGCAATCCTCTTGAACCCATGTCTTGGGTCCTCCACATATGCTCCATATTGATTGAATCTGACCTGCAAACCTTTCTCCACAATCTGACCAACACTCATCAAATTTTTGGTAATGGTTGGTACATAGAGTACCCTGCTCAACAAATTTTGATTACCATTACAAGTCTTAACATTTCCAACTTTAACTACTGAATGCTTTGTATCATCACCTGTTTGGACTTGATGTTTACCTTTTGGTTCCTCAAGATCAGAGAGTAGTGCCACATTGCCAGCCACATGATTTGAGCACCCTGAATCAATGTAGAATAGGTGGTCATCGTTTGTACCTGACTTTGAAGTCATGTTCATGATCAGAAGAGAGTCATCCTGCTCCTCTGTGTAGTTGTTGTAGTCCTTTCTGGTTTTGAATCCTCCTTGGTAGTTGCCATTGTAATTGTTGTTGTAATTATTGTTGTAATTGTTGTTGTGGCCTTGGTGATGGTTGAACCTTCCTCTTGACTGTGAGTATCCTCCTCTTTGGTAGCCTCTTCCTCTCTGATTTTTGTAATTCCTGAAACACTGATCTGTAGTATGATTTGATAAACCACAAATGTTGCATGGTGATGAGTTATAGGGTCTCCCCCTACCTTGCTTACCTCCTCTGCCCCTTCCTCTTGAAGATCTACCTCTCCCTGCATAGTTGGCTTGGAGGTAGATCCTTCATCTTCCATCTTTTTGCTCTTGCCTTTATCCTTAGACTTCTTATCAATGTATAGGGCAGAAGAGTTATTACCTTTGGATGTATCTCCATTCTTTGTGAGATTTTATTCATGTGTAAATAGTTTTCCCATGAGAGTTGTAAGATCTGGAGTGTGCATGTCCATGTAGAGATTCATTGCAGTGGTGAAGCTTTCCCATTTGTCATCAGCCTTGATTCCATTGATCACTTGCCTTAGAATTTGTTCTTCTTCAATCTCTTCTCCTATGCTTGCTAACTGATCTGCAACATCTTTGATCTTGGTCACAAATTCTGAAACAGCTTGCTTAGGTTGCTTCCTTAGTGTTGTGAATTCAATCCACAACTGATTTTTCCTAGCCCTTGTATTGGAGGAAAAGTATGATGACAAGGTTTCCCAAGTTTCTTGGGATGTCTTATAATTTCTGATATGTGGCAAAAGAAAGTCAGAGATAGAGTTGAGTAAATATGACCTTGCCAATGCATCCTTAGCACACCATGTGTTGAGCTTTTCTTGTTCTTCCTTGGTTGGTAATCCTCTTGCTTTGAATGAGGGCAATTCCTCATCTCCTGAGATGTATCCATAGAGACTCCTTCCTTGTAAGTAGGTCTTCATCCTTAGAGACCAAGCTTGATAGTTGTTCTTGTCCAATTTATCAATAAATGAAGGAAAACCATCTCCCATTTTACCTCTATTGCTCTGATACCACTATTGGGATAGATGGATGGATGCTCCAAGAGACTGAGTAGGTACTGCTAAACCTGCTTTGTACCAGCCCTCTTTTGCTTCAGAGTTGATAAGTAGACCTTCTTAGCTTTCCAATAACACCAAAAAATGGCCTATGTGCTTTGGAAGTGATGTGTGTAATGATTGAACCAAAACGGATAACTTTGAAGTTCACAAACTCAAGAAAACCTTCTATTTTAGTCTTGACACCTGCTGACTGTTTTGCTCAGTGTGACCAGTACAGTAAAAATTGATAAAATTCCTTCTAGGGGTATTTAATTAGCTTAGTAAGCTACCATTTGCAAGTGGAATGATGTAAAAAGATAAACTATGCTAAGAGAAATCAATTTAGCAAGTTTAGCTATACCCCCGACTTTTTAGGACTGTAGCAAAAATTGACCAGAGTTCACCTCGATGCCGATTTCTCTGACATGGCTAAATAGAATCACTTAAAACTTTGAAAACATGTAGATGACTTTGAGCTGAATCTAATAAGCTTTGAATCACTCAATTTGGTGGCAAATTGACCAAGATATGCCCTTGACAAGTTGACAGACTTTTGAGTAGACTAACAGAGAACTCAAAGATTAATGATGTAAATGTATCTATTAATTAACACTTGTATACAATCCCATTGGCATGAATGACATTGCCTAATGGTGTAGAGAGGTGTAGGCTATGGCATAGTCCTCACACACACTCAAACTCAGTAGAATGAGACTCGGGAATGATCTCTCTCACCCCGACTTTTCAAGTTCACTTTTTATATGTGATGAGCAAAGATTTGAATTCAAATTCAAATTTTGGCTCCCTATGATCAAGCTCCTAAATGCTTGGAGATATTCCTTCAATCAAATGAGCTACTTTTTCCATGACTCACTTTGGTAGGTGATTACAAAAAGATTCTAAGTCAAATTGACTTTTACAATGAGGTAAAGTGGTAACTAACCACTAGCATATGTTCCTATGCTTCTTCATGTATGTGTAGACTTTGATGCATCCTTTGAGCCAAATGTGTAGGCTTGCAAATTACACCAACAATAGGAAGCAGATAATTATCCCGAATGGTGGCGGCATTAACCTTCTTCAAATTAATGCACACACGTAGCTTTCCGTTGTCGGGAAGAAGGAGGTCGTGGCGGGAAGCTGGCGCGTGGGGTTGGATCAGGCCCCTCTCTCTGGTGCGCCGTTCCCACTGTCCTGCGAGCGGCGTCTGCGCGCTGGGCGCCTCGCCTGTGCTCTTCGGAGCGTGCGTGATCCTCGTACGTGTGGGACCCTTGCCCCTCGGAAGTGTCGAGACGTGGGACCGTGAGCGTCGGAAACAGACGATGGGGGGTACCGCAGTGATACACGGAATGCAGATGAAGCCAACGATACAACGGAAATGAAACTGAAGCCTCCAATAAAATGAATGATACAAACATAGGCCACTACAGTGCGGGCCGACGGTACAATAAACTGCTACAGTGCGGTGCGATGATACAATATAAACGCCGCCGCTACAGTGCGGGCCGGCTAGTGACTACTCTAGATCCCTCGCTACAGTGCGAGAAATCACCCACGAGATTCCGCTTCGATCTTCACATCCAAGCTTCTCTTCCAACTTTACTTCGGTCCGTTCTTTTCTTCAAGTATCCTCCGCAATAGCCTTCCTTCTCTTTACTTCAGATAACCGCATAAACCTGGAGAAGCGTTCCATAGAAGAAACCCACAGGGAGAACAAATGAAGGTTGGGTCCCTATTTATAGGCCACTCCCCCCTTGGACTTTCTTCTGGAAACTTCTAACCTCCTTACAAACTTTCCATTTTCAGACGACCATGCATGTTCAGTTACTATTCTTGGAAAATCCCATCTCTTAATTCCATTTTTTATTTTTGTCCTTTTTTATTTTTAGTTTTGGTTTCACACTGTATACAAAATTAATTATTTTCAAAGGTTTCACTCAGGATAACCATCAATTTCAAGGGTCCGACCTAGGGTTTTTAGTCGGGAAAATTAGGGTTTTGCTCACAATTATCTCAAACTCGCCAATTCATGGATTTATTTACAAATTCGGCCTAAACTCTAAAGGTTTCCAAGGGTTCAAGTCCGATTTTCAAGGGGGTAAAACCACATTTTTAGGGGTTTTGAAGGGTCAAACCTAGGTTTTTATGGGTCTAATGTCTGTCGTTTATATACACGGGTCTAACACACATCTAAAACTTGTTTTTGCATCGCACAATCAATTAATTCGGCCAAATTATGTACAAAATATACCACTCTCTCGATCAAAACATCACACAAAAACACTTAAAACAATGAACTTTTGAAAAAAACTCAGTGCACACTCCCAGCGGGATTTCATCCCGACATTCGCCCCCGCTAAACCTGCACATCGTCTCGATGGGCCAACCTGCAAGATCCAACAGAAGAGCATCAGGGTTCTTTTGAAATATCTTTACACTTTTTATCTTTTTCTTTTCAAAACTCAAATCATGCAGTCATGCAATTTTTATAAAGATTGGTATGAATTTTAGAAAATTAGGTAGATTCAAGCTTCACAAACATCATATTATGTTTCTGTGTCTGCAATGTGACAAGTAATCACATGAATAAATTGTCGGCTTTCTAGATCTTTTGTTTGTTCAACTGGTTCAGATCCAACTGCTCATTCTAAGTACTAGCATATACATATGTTTCTACTAACTCAGTTTGTAGAATATACCTCGATTCCTACTATTTATTTCCTACTTGTCGAGCTCTCCATTAGATCTTTCTTTCTTTTTCTTTTTCTTTTTCATTTTTCTTTTTCTTTTTCTTTTTCATTTTTCTTTTTCTTTTTCTTTTCCTCTTCATCTCAGCTCAACATTTCCTTTTGTCTTTTATTTTTCACAAATCGGCCTATGTCAAAATCGGGTGCGACTCATGGACTTGTCCGCCCGGCCAAGTTTATTCCACCTGTCTGCCGACCCGGCATAGCGCACGACATACACAATGTCAGCCCTGCATGAAATTGACGTCAGCTCATGGCTCTGACCACCTGGCCAGAGTGTCTCCACCCGCCTACCGACCCATACAGGCGCATGATAACAGATAGGTCAGGCCTACGACAAAACTAGCTACGGCTCGTGGCCTTGATCACCCAACCAAGGTGGTTCCACCCGCCTACTAGCCCATCGTAGCGCACCAACGACATACACGCACATATAAGTTGGCATGAGTATGAATGTTTCTTTATAAATCATGATCCATATGGAGGTAAGATCTCGCAAGAAATAAATACTAGGATCCAAAGTTTCCCACTCACTAAGTGTTCAAATCAATCAGTATATACATGCACTCAGTCTAAGCATGCCATCACATCCCCAAGCTTTCACTCCCAAAAGTCTCTAGTCTGCTAACTGATTCCATTCATATCATTTCCTAGTCATTCATGCTTCATGCAAACCCATAATAGATCTTTGTTATCTTCATTCTACATGATTTTCATAAACTCATACATATCTTTATCACACACATCAATGCAATGCATATGCTCTATCAGAAAGAAAACAAATCTCAAATCAGAAACGTTTCACCTTGTCATTTTTCTTCATTTTGATCCAGCTTTTCTTTAATTCCATGGTCTATCATTCTTCATCAGCATCAGCCTCAATGTCATCAGCATCCTCCAGAAGTTCTTGCTCAATCTCATAATCCGCTTCATTTCTTTTCTTGAATAATTTTATCCTCTTTCCTGCAATCAAAGATCTCAAAGGAGTACTGTCTAACTCACGAAGTGCATACGTACCATTTTCAAACACAGACGTAACCACGTACGGCCCAAACCATCGTTTTGTTAATTTCTTCTTAGCATCGTACTGAGTATCAAATGTACTGTCGTACACCAACACCCAATCATCTACCTCAATCCTATGTGGTCTGAGTCGATGGGTTTTGTCAAAATAGATCTTGTTCTTTAACCTTGACTCCTTTAACTTTTGGACTGCTTCTTTCAACTTTTCATTTCCTTGTTCTAACTGCTTTATTCTCAATGTTAATAACTCTTCTCTCGTCATACCATCATTCCATGGGAGCGTCAACCATGTCACTATCCGAGTCTGGATGGGGAAGATTGGCTTCTGACAATACATCAATTCAGCAGGCATGAAACCTGTGGACCGAGTGTAAGTCATCCTATCAGCCCATAACGCGAACGGAAGAAACCTAGGCCACTGCTTGATGTCATCGCTGCAAGCCTTAGAGATCGCCTTCACAATGGAAGGGGGACCTCTCTCGATTTTCCCATTTGCCTCTGGATTATAGGCAGTGGTGAGAGACAATCGAATTCCATGACGATCAAAGAACTCTTTTGCCTCTCTCGCATCCAACTCTCCCCTGTCCGCAACCACTTTCTCAAATTATCCGAATCTCGAGATCACTTCTTCTAAAAGGAATTTGCATACATTATAAGTAGTCTTCGTGCGAAGAGCTCGACCTTCCACATGGTTGGTCAAGTCCTCTCTGGCAAGTACAATGTATCTCATCTTATCTATCCCTTTGGGCATGGTTACAAGGTCGACCACCCACTTGTAATGGATACAAGGAGGGTAAGTCGGATGTAACGGGTCTCTGTGCCTAACTGATGAATGCACTTGGCATGTAGCACAAGTGTCTACAAAACCTCTCACACTCACATAAATCCCTGGCCACCAGTAAGCTTCCCTAATCTTCTCATATGTAGCATAAAATCCTTTGTGACCTGCCCATAAGGTCTCATGCATCTCTCTCATAACTTTTCTCTGAAGACTCCTCGAACTCAATACTCTCTGTGGACACTTCACCTTGCCTTTAGCGTGTCGCCAAATAAGCCCATCCTTCAAGAAAAAGTTGTAAGACTTTTTCCTGATGGATCTATACTTATTTGTGGACCAACCGGGGGAAGGTTTCAGAGTACTCAGATATCTTCCAATATCTCTCCACTCACCATCATACTCACTCTCACGGAACTGCTCATAAACATACACCAATGGATCATATCTCATCATATGTGTATCTCTCTCTACCTCATCATCATCATCAGACTCATCATCAAATTTCGCTCTTGAAAGCATATCAGCCACTGTATTCGACTTCCCAGCTATGTGTACAAATGCAGGACTTATAAACTTTATATAAGAGATCCATCTAAGCATAGCAATATCCGGAGATGAACAGTTCGCAATCATGCCAATTAGTGGAAGACAGTCAGTCTCAACTATCACATTCGCCCCAATGAAATACTCTTTATCGCTCTTTAAAGTAGTCACCAATCCCCATAACTCTCTCTTAATCTGTGGATATTTTCTTTGGGTATCATGTAGGATCTTAGCACCAAAGCGAACTGCATATCTCTGCCCCTCATCATCATCTTGCCCTATGACCCAGCCTATGCCAATAGGACTGGTATCAACGGTCAAAATGATAGGTCTCTGACCTGAATAGTCAACACGCTTCAGAATTGGAGCTTCAATTAGCAGCAGCTTCAGTTTACGCATAGCTCTTGACTATTTCTCTGTCCATACAAACTTCTTTCTCTTTCTCAGGAGATCATATAAGGGGTTCGCAACGTGAGCAAAGTGAGGAATCCATATCACATAGAATACACAGGCTCCTAGAAACCTTCTCACCTCACTGACATTACGACACACCTCAGAGATCCTGCTAATGGCCTCAACTTTCTGCGGGTACGGCTTGCGGCCATAATGTCCACACAGATGTCCTACAATGAGGACCTCATCAACGCCAAAAACAGATTTCTCTAAAGAAAGTGTCAGCCCTACATCTTGAAACCTCTCAAAGATCTTCTCACAATCAGCAATGTGATCTCTCACAAACTTTCTACATCCTGAAGCATCTAAACTTACATCTTTCACTCTTTCCTCACATCCCTTTATTGGAACATCATCAATGAATGGCATAGTCACAGTGTAAGACAATAGTTACGCAATATAACACAGGAGCAATAGCAGAGAAGATAACAGATATAGGAGAATCTCAACAATTTTCTACTAGCAGCAAGTACAAAGATGATGGCGTTGTCCACCCGTGCGCTCTCAAGGTAGAGCTTAAATGGTGATCTAGACAACTCTAGATAGGGAGATACAAGGTAGAGGTATGCTGGCTCAACGCAATGTCTTAGGTAGTGCAGAAGTCATGTATATATAGGATCATGGGTGGCCTGCCATGGACGGCTATACATGGGCGGTAGAGCGTGGGCGGCCACCGCCCGCGTAATTGCCATACACGGCTTAGACTGGTTGAACCGACCTAACAAATATAAATGATTTTTGACTCCGACAGGGAATATTCCATGGAATATTCCCTTTACCGTCGCGCCGGGGGCGCTGCCCCCGGACCCCCACCAGGGGGCCCGCTGGCCCCCTGGGACCCCCCAGCCAGGGGGCCCGCTGGCCCCCTTGGACCCCCCAGCCGGGGCTGCTCACCGCTGCCCCGGACCCCACAATTGGGGACCCTGGTAACTCCCTTTCCTTATAATATCTTACATGGTCCAATATGACCTTCATCCAACATTCAAGTTGGGATTCCCATCAATTGGGTAATGCACGCTTGGCTTCTCCTCATAAAGGGGGCCTTACAAAATGTGCATACAATCATGAGGGGTAGACATTGATCATACTCTAACACCCCCCCTCAATGTTTACCGATGATAAATCAAGTAGGTCTCGGTCCTATGCCCATCTGTTGAAGATGCTTGTTGAGTTGCTCTCTTCCAAGTGCTTTAGTGAATATGTGAGCACAATTTGCCTCTGTTGGGCAATATTCTAGCTCCACAATTTCATCTTCAATTAGCTCACGAATGTAATGGTACTGTACTTCTATGTGCTTGGTGCGAGCATGAAATACTGGGTTCTTTGCAATAGCCATACAACTTTGATTATCACACTTGAGTACAATTGGCATATTTGATGGAAAGCCTATATCTGCAAGAATTCTCCTTAACCAGACTGCCTCACAAGAAGCAAAACAAGCTGCTTTGTACTCTGCTTCAGTGGAGGAGAGTGCGAGAGTTGGTTGCTTCCTACTTACCCAAGAAAATATTCCTGAACCAAGTGAGAAACAATATCCAGAAACTGATTTTCTAGAATCACAATCTCCAGCCCAATCTGAATCACAATATCCTTGGAGTGTATCACCTGTGGTATACAAAATACCAAAATCCAAGGTTCCTGCAATGTACCTTAGAATTCGCATTCCAGCATTCCAGTGACTCTCCTTAGGTTTGTTGGAAAACCTGCTTAACACTCCAACAGCATAGCAAATGTCTAGTCTAGTGTTGCACAGAAAAATAAGACTTCCAACGAGCTTCCTATACTTCTTAGCATCTACATCAGGCATGTTATCATCCATAGATAGCTTATGATTTACCTCCATAGGTGTGCTAGTTGGTTTGCAGTCCATCATTCCAAATGCCTTGAGAATTTCTTTGGAATATTTTTGTTGTGAGATGAAAATGCCATCCTTCCTTTGCCATACTTCAATTCCCAGACAAAAATGGAGTAGACCTAAGTCTGTCATTTCAAACTCAGTTCCCAAGCTGATCCGAGTTTGATTGATGAGTTCCTGATGATCTCCTGTAATGATCAAATCATCTACATATACAATGACAACAACTAGCTTGCTATCCCTTTTCGTTACATACAAGTTAGCATCAGAAGTACTTCTTTCAAAACCCATATTTTTGAAAAAATGATCAATTCGTTGGTACCAAGCCCGTGGAGCTTGCTTAAGTCCGTACAAAGCTTTCTTCAACCTGCAAACTTTATTTTCTGAATTGGGCACCTCAAAACCTGGTGGTTGAGATACATATACCTCCTCCTTGAGGTGACCATTCAAAAATGCAGATTTGACATCCATCTGGAAAATAGGCCAAGACTTTTGTGCAGCTACTGCAAGTACCGTCCGAATAGTTGTCATGCGTGCTGTTGGTGCAAAAGTTTCTTGAACATCAAATCCTTCAATCTGTGAAAAACCCTGTGCAACTAATCGTGCCTTATACTTTTCTAATGTTCCATCAGCTTTATACTTAGCTTTCCAAATCCATTTAGTACCTATTACCTTCTTCTTTGGCGGCAAGTCGACTAGATCCCATGTATCATTTTTTAGTATACTATCATACTCAGACTGCATTGCCGCTCTCCAATCTGGATCATCAATGGCTTCTTCAATGGTGGTAGGTTCCTTTATCGAACCCATGATATCTGCCATTAGAGCCATGTTAACAATGTGTTCTGAGGCTCTTCTTTGCTCCTCTATTCTCTTTGATCTTCGTAATCCATCCGATGATGATTCTGGTGCATCTACATGTGGATTGTGATCATCAAAGAGCTGTTGTGCCCACTTCGGTAGTGGCTTACGCTGTGCAGCTACAATTGGTTGGCTTTTTATTGAGGAAATTTCTCCATCAGATGTTTCCTCCTCCTCAACTTTAACCTGTCTTTTGATAGGCACAAGGTGAGATATTTCTCCGTTTGATGAGATAGTAGATTTACCTTTATCTTCTACTAAGTGTGGTCGTTCATCAAACACCACATCTCGGCTGACAAAAATCTTCCTTGCCTCAGGATCCCATAACCTGTATGCTTTAGACTCTTCACTATATCCTAGGAAGACACACTTTTTGCTTTTTGAATCCAACTTTGATCTTGTTGAATCAGGAATATGTGCATAACAGAAACAACCAAAAATTCTGAAATGCAAAACTGAAGGCTTTTTACCAGAATATGCTTCTTGAGGAGTCATCCCCTTCAGAGCTTTTGTGTAGCTTCGATTGAGGATGTAGACTGCTGTATTGACTGCTTCTGCCCAGAATGAATCAGGCATGTCTTGAGCCTTTAACATACAACGAGCCATTTCAACTACTGTCCTGTTCCTGCGCTCAACAACGCCATTTTGTTGAGGTGTATGAGCTGTGGTAAGTTGCCTTTTCACACCATGCTCCTTACAGTAATTGTTGAATTCTGTTGACAAGAATTCACCTCCTCTATCTGTTCTAAATTTCTTCAGTTTCCTTCCTGATTCACTTTCTACATACTTATGCCACGCTTTAAATTTTTCAAAAGCATCAGCCTTCTCTCGAATGAAATAAACCCACATCTTTCTACTATAATCGTCGACTAACAGCAAGAAGTAGAAAGATCCTCCTAAAGCAGGTGTAGACATTTTACCGCAGAGATCAGCATGTACCAACTCTAGAGGAGCTTGAGATCGATTGCTGGTCTCTCTTGGAAATGCCTTTCGTTGTTGCTTGCCCATCATACAAGCTTCACAAGGTTCCTGCAACTCTGAAAATGCAGGCAAATGAGCAACCATCCCTGTTCGTTGCATCTCCTTCAAAACTGCAAATCCGAGATGCCCAAATCGTTGGTGCCATAACCTGCTTACATCTTTATCTTTTGTAGCAGTTAAAGCACTTAACTCATACAAGTTATCCCGTCGTGTGCCTTTACCTACAACATTACCTGATGAATCCATGATTTCCGCACCACTCTTATTGAAGTGAACTTCGAGTCCACGATCTGTTATTGCAGAAACTGACAACAAATTTCTTTTGAGTGTAGGTACATAGAGAACATCGGATAACTTTTTCTCAACACCTAGAGAAGTGATAAAAGAGATGGTTCCAGTTCCTTCAGCTGGACACTTGGAGTCGTTTCCCACCACTACATTGATGGATTCCCGCAGAGGCACTAGGGAACTATACCAATCCTTTTTACTAGTCATATGGCGAGAAGCTCCACTATCTAAAATCCATGGCTCATCAACACGAGCTTGAGCAGATGAACATACCTCTTCAATAGCTACCCAAAGTTCCAGCTCTGTGTTGTTTGCAGACTCTTTGTTCTTCCATGATGATTTTATAGTCCCATTCCGTTCATCAGCTTGCTTCTTTCTGCAATCCTTGATGGCATGGCCTTTCTTTTCACAATAGAAGCAACTTCCTGTGAACTTTTTCTTCTTTGGCTTCTTCTTTGATCCCTCTGAAGAGCCTTTACCTTTTGCATTTGCTGAGAATGCAGCATCAGTTGTACTTTGCCGATTCTTCAGCCGCATCTCTTCTTCTAAAAGCATGGCACAAAACTCTTCAAATGTAAGAGGAGTTGGCCTTACCTGAGTGTTAAGGGCTGTTACTAATCCATCATACTTTGCTGGAAGAACACGTACAGATCTTCGAGCTAGCTCTTCTGGTGTTATAACAACACCAACTGCAGCCAATTGATCTTGAAGATGCTTTATCCGTTTGATAAAATCTTCAGCCTTTTCAGAATCAGAATGCTTTTCATTTGCCAACTGATTTTCTAAATTCTGTATCCTAGTGTGGTTCTTGGTCTCATATTGTCGAGCCAATATGCCCCAAGCCTCATGTGCTTTAGTAGTATGTTGAACTAAAGTAAGCACAGAATCACTTACACTAGTGACAATCGCACATAATGCATCAGCATTCCGCCTCTTCCAAGCTCGTAGAAGATCTGGATCTGGCTGAATCATCAATCTTGAATTTGCTGGATCTTCAACTGGTATAGGCTCTGGATCCAATCCCATCGGTCCCATGACAGTGTCAAGTAATTCATAGGAGTCCAAAATTGCAGAAATTTTGAACTTCCAGAGTGTATAGTTGGTTCCATCCAGCTTCCCTTCAGTGAATGCAGGTGGACGAATTCGAATAGGTGCAGCATTAACATTAGGTGAAGCACCAAGACTAGTGTTCGACGATGAAGCCATCATGTAATCACTAGAATAATCTACTGATATTCTAGTCTGCTAGTAGGCTAAAATAATGATACTTCTCAAGCTATTCGAACCTTACAGCTCTGATACCATGTAAGACAATAGTTACGCAATATAACACAGGAGCAATAGCAGAGAAGATAACAGATATAGGAGAATCTCAACAATTTTCTACTAGCAGCAAGTACAAAGATGATGGTGTTGTCCACCCGTGCGCTCTCAAGGTAGAGCTTAAATGGTGATCTAGACAACTCTAGATAGGGAGATACAAGGTAGAGGTATGCTGGCTCAACGCAATGTCTTAGGTAGTGCAGAAGTCATGTATATATAGGATCATGGGTGGCCTGCCATGGACGGCTATACATGGGCGGTAGAGCGTGGGCGGCCACCGCCCGCGTAATTGCCATACACGGCTTAGACTGGTTGAACCGACCTAACAAATATAAATGATTTCTGACTCCGACAGGGAATATTCCATGGAATATTCCCTTTACCGTCGCGCCGGGGGCGCTGCCCCCGGACCCCCACCAGGGGGCCCGCTAGCCCCCTGGGACCCCCCAGCCAGGGGGCCCGCTGGCCCCCTTGGACCCCCCAGCCGGGGCTGCTCACCGCTGCCCCGGACCCCACAATTGGGGACTCTGGTAACTCCCTTTCCTTATAATATCTTACATGGTCCAATATGACCTTCATCCAACATTCAAGTTGGGATTCCCATCAATTGGGTAATGCATGCTTGGCTTCTCCTCATAAAGGGGGCCTTACAAAATGTGCATACAATCATGAGGGGTAGACATTGATCATACTCTAACACACAGATGGTATAAAGTCTCGTAAAACTAGATTCATGGCATTCATCATGTGAGCCACAGAATTCGTCGCTCCCTGCGGCAAAGTACACATGCGTACAAGGCCCAGTGGAGTCCTCATGGTCGTAATGTCTCTACTCTCCATAGCCAACTGAAATTGGTCATAACCTGAATACAGGTCTCCCATAGAGTAGATGGAATGCCCAGCAAACGCCTCAGCAAACTCATCCACTATGGGTCCTGTCCCTACGTTTCTAATTGTGACTTTATTCACAGGTTGCAGATCCTGAATGAAACGAAGCTTCCCATTTTTCTTCGGCACTGTAAACCACCTATTCGAATATGGAGCCGAGGAGGGTTCCAATATCCGCATGGAAATCTTTTCCTTTAGCAACCTCATCAGCTCAGGTAAGTGAGCCTTTGGGACTGGTATAGGCCGGATATTCCATGGTATATGTGGCACTGTAAAGATAATCATGGGAGGTACTTGTTTCGGGTCTGCACAACCTATCTCATGTGGGAAAAGTGTGAATGATTTTTCGTGTTTCTTGATGGCTTCAATAAATTTATTTTTCTCTTCTTCTCTTAGGAATGATTTTTCTCCAAACTTGATCTCTTTAATAGTCTCATCAGTGAAATGATGCCCTATGAGCTCTCTTCGTCTCAGCATAGGGTCATCTGACACTCGTAGATACTTTTCATGACTATCTTCTGGCAATGGCTGAGCTATAGGCTTCACTTTCTTAGTTGGCCCAGCCGGCCTCTTTCCCTCTCTTATCTCTTTCTTCTTTGCCTCTTCCTTTGAAGCAACAGGCTCTTTGAATTGTACTTTCTTCTCATGCTCTTTAGCCTTTTCTTCGGCCTCTTGGCTTTGCTTTCTGGTCACTCTTCTTTCTGGCTCAGTCTCTTCCTGACTCTCATCTCTCTTCCTCTTTTCTTCTACATTTGCTATGTGTGAATAGACCGAGGATTCATCAACAGGAGACTTCGAGGCAGTCTTCTACATAATGGCATCCCTAGCCCTCACTAAAGCCTCAATGGAATAATTTCTTTGGGGTCGAGGTCTAGGCACTTTTTCATCTTCCTCCTCAACAGGTTCTAATCGTGCAGCTGATGTACTTGCATTATTGCCAGATAAATCTTCATAAAACTTCTTCATTCCCCCCTTTCCCCAATTCACAGGTAGAGGAAGGCGGGTCCTGAAGTCACATAACTTCTTATCGATATCTATCACTAGTTGATGCTCTTTTGCTAGCTTAAGCTCTTCACAGGCATATGAAAAATGCTCTTGTACATCACACCATACGCATCTCTTAGCCCCTCCAAACCCACCAGTCGCTCGTCTCTCAAAAGGTCCAGTGTTTCTTTGAAATGTGGTTTGCACTGGTGGTGTAGGTATCTGTTGGGCAACAGGCTGCACTAGAGGTGCAGGCTGTGGCATCACATAGCCTTGCATATTTGGAATGGGCATAGTGCCTCTCTGTAATGTATCTACATAACTCGTACTCGCTTGAGGAGGAGTGGGGTCCTGATATCCCATAGAATTAACTTTATTGTGAATACTCGCCATTTCTTTTGACATAGACGCTTGCATCGTAATAAGATTCTCTATCTGTCGACTGAGAATCTCAACCTGTAGCTCCATTGGCGATCGTGAAGTGGATGCAACATTAGCAAAAGCTGACATTGCAGGCACATTCGGAATTGCCGGAAGTGGAGCTTCCCTAGGCGGTTGTGGTGTTACTACTGCAGGTCTATCGTATAACACCGCCTGGCGTTGCCTCATTTGGGCAACCGCTTCTACCTCTCTCCTCACTACACCCCAATCTTCAGTCAATCCAAATCTCTTCCCAGCCTCTTCAATCCTCCTTTCGACCTCAGTCTTGTCTTCTAGACTTAAGATCCTAAGGAAAGATATAACTAGGTCAGGTTTCAAAACATCTAAATCGGCCTGTGGAAGTTGTTCATATCTTCTCAAGAACTCATTCAAAAGTTGAGTGAGGGATGCAGTGGGCTTCGGAGAGCTTATCCACCGCAAGAACCCTTCTCTACTGTGTTGGGAAAAATCTTCCAAATAAAACAACTTATGCAATTCTTTTCTGAATTCGGCCCAAGGCTTTGCTATATGTGTTGTAATAGGGGCTAAAATGGATCCTGATACTACCCGTGTGAAGTAATGTGTAAACACATCTTCGGGTAGACCATAAATCCGTGCCTGTTCCTCAAAAACATCTAGGTACTCAGTTACATTCAAGCCTGTAAACTTTCCTTTTTCTCTCAATACCGCTTGGACTACGCGGGCCCCTTGTTTCTCTATTACCATTTCCTTGAATATATCCTCCATCTCTCTTCTCTGCTCTGTCCTAGAATGTAGCACAAGGTCCAGTGTAAGTGGTTCAACTATCTCTCTAAGCTCAGAGTAGAGATCAGAGAAGAGGCTTGATGAGTCACGAGCCAGGAGGTAAAGGTCAGTCTAAGCTCTCTGATTTGCCTAGGCCAAAGTCTAGTCGAACTGTCCTCTCTTCGATTCCCAAGATTTCAATGTATTTTCCCCTCTTTCAATGAGAATTTTCTAATGTTTTCTAACGTTTTGTCTAAGCTAGAAAATCAGCAAATCCCTAATCTAAGCGGGAAAAAAATTCACACACGTATGGACTAAACTAATGCAAAGCGTGGATGCTCAAACTCAAGCAGCAAGACAATCTTTCTGTTTCAGCAGTGTATGTGAAGCAATGCAAAATTTCAAATAACTTGAAGTGCTAGTACCTGGAGTCTCTGTCTGATGCCGAGGTTCTTGTCTTGTCTTCTCAAGGAGTGTGTGACGCGTCAAGGATCACCGGGCAACCGCCTCGCTTCACGTCGGGTTCAGGTGTCGGGAAGAAGGAGGTCATGGCGGGAAGCCGGCGCGTGGGGTTGGATCAGGCCCCTCTCTTTGGTGCGCCGTTCCCGCTGTCCTGCGAGCGGTGTCTGCGCGCTGGGAGCCTCGCCTGTGCTCTCCGGAGCGTGCGCGATCCTCGTACGTGTGGGACCCTTGCCCCTCGGAAGTGTCGAGACGTGGGACCGTGAGCGTCGGAAACAGACGATGGGGGGTACCGCAGTGATACACGGAACGCAGATGAAGCCAACGATACAACGGAAATGAAACTGAAGCCTCCAATAAAATGAATGATACAAACATAGGCCGCTACAGTGCGGGCCGACGGTACAATAAAACCGCTACAGTGCGGTGCGATGATACAATATAAACGCCGCCGCTACAGTGCGGGCCGGCTAGTGTCTACTCTAGATCCCTCGCTACAGTGCGAGAAATCACCCACGAGATTCCGCTTCGATCTTCACGTCCAAGCTTCTCTTCCAACTTTACTTCGGTCCGTTCTTTTCTTCAAGTATCCTCCGCAATAGCCTTCCTTCTCTTTACTTCAGATAACCGCATAAACCTGGAGAAGCGTTCCACAGAAGAAACCCACAGGGAGAACAAATGAAGGTTGGGTCCCTATTTATAGGCCACTCCCCCCTTGGACTTTCTTCTGGAAACTTCTAACCTCCTTACAAACTTTCCATTTTCAGACGACCATGCATGTTCAGTTACTATTCTTGGAAAATCCCATCTCTTAATTCCATTTTTTATTTTTTTCCTTTTTTATTTTTAGTTTTGGTTTCACACTGTATATACAAAATTAATTATTTTCAAAGGTTTCACCTAGGATAACCATCAATTTCAAGGGTCCGACCTAGGGTTTTTAGTCGGGAAAATTAGGGTTTTGCTCACAATTATCTCAAACTCGCCAATTCATGGGTTTATTTACAAATTCGGCCTAAACTCTAAAGGTTTCCAAGGGTTCAAGTCCAATTTTCAGGGGGTAAAACCACATTTTTAGGGGTTTTGAAGGGTCAAACCTAGGTTTTTATGGGTCTAATGTCTGTTGTTTATATACACGGGTCTAACACACATCTCAAACTTGTTTTCACATCGCACAATCAATTAATTCGGCCAAATTATGTACAAAATATACCACTCTCTCGATCAAAATATCACACAAAAAAACTTAAAACAATGAACTTTTGAGAAAAACTCAGTGCACACTCCCTGCGGGATTTCATCCCGACACCGTTCTTCTTGGGCACCACTACAATGGGGGATACCCACTCAGTGTGCTCAATTTCATAGATGAATCCAGCTTCAACCAAACGATCTATCTCCTCCTTGATCTTAGAAGCGTAGTTATCATTATAAGTATATGGCTTTTGCTTGGATGGTTTGGCGTCTGAGGTCATGGGGATTGTGTGTGATCATATGTCAGGATCTACACCTTTCATATCCTTATAGCTCCAAGTGAATACATCTATGTACTCTCTCAGCAAAGCTATCAACTCTTGCTCTTCTTCTTCTGTCAGGTCATGTCCTATGTAAGTGCATCTCTCCTCTCCTTCTTCTATGGCTACCACTATTTTCTTGGTGGTTTCTTTGTTATAATAGGCCTCTCCTGATTGCACCTCACGTTTTGGCATTCTTATCATGACTCTCCTGTCATCTATCTCATACTTTTTAAAATTTTTAGGGACCTCAAACAAAGATTCTTCCTCTTCTGGTGTGACTTCTTTCTTCTTCCTCTTCTTGCCTTCACTCTTGGCGACCACTTGTGTGGTTAATCTCACCTTGTTCATAATTTTTGTGTGTCTCTGAGGGTGAGCTTCTACCTCATAGAAGTATTCCTCATCTGATGCAAAGGGTGGGTCCATGATGATTGACTCTAGATCGGAGTCACTTGCATCCTCAAATGCATCAGGGCTAGGTTCGCATTCTTCTAAAACTGCATCTCCCATGATTGGTTCTATTGAGAAGACTGAAATGTCGTAGCCATCCTCATCACAGTGGGGTGTCCATTGTTCTTCATGGATGGCTACATCCATTGTTGCTAAAATTTCTGACCAACCGTGAGGTTCAAACTCTTTGTCAGGAAATACTACAGGTGCATAGGCTGGGTCTTGGATTGATCTATGTGTTTCCTTTGCACCTACCTCTCTAGCTTTTTCTCTCTTCTCTTCTTCTACTGCTACTTTGCACATCCATAAGTGGGTATCTTCATGCATCCATGAGGATCCTGATCCTATGGAATGCACAGACTCTGTATCATCTTTGGCTCTATGGATGGGATTCCGTTGGATGGGAGGGACATCTCGATGTGAGTAATCCTTGAGATTAACTTTGGTCGTGACACCCAAGTGTTGCAAGTACAGAGAATTGGTTCCCCAATCCTGTACCACTTGCAACTGTCGCATAAAAGGTCTTCCCAAAATCATCTCATAGGCATGATTTTTGCTAAAGTCACATATAGCAAACGTATGCTCGAACGCAACACCACATGTGGTGAGAGTTATTCCTTCTAACAACCCTAAGGGTCTCTCAATGTGACCATCAACCATCTGCAATTTCATTCTCGTTGGCCTAAGTGTTGGCTTGCCCCAACGCTTCCATAGGGAAGTGGTAGCAATTGCAACTCCTGCACCCGAATCCAAAATTGCCTTGGTTGTGTATCCTTGATGGGTGATGGGAAGATAGGTGTTTCCTTCTTCTCCTTCACTCATATCTCCTATCTTGTCTAGAGGAATTTCTGGCACTGTTCTATGAGAACCTACCTGGGAACGCGGTTTAGCTATCTTTGGTACTTGTTTGGCTACATGTTTCCACAGTTCTAGCCTAACCTTGAGTAACTCTTCTAAAGTGAGATTGCACTGCACTTTAGTATTCTTTACTACCTCCGTATTCCTAGGTATGACTGAGTCTTCGTTTCGTACCATAACCGTGGGTGCTCTCATACAAGTAGACTTAGCTTCCCATGGGCCTATGAAATGGGGTAATTCATGTAAAGAATTAGACTCAAAGTCTAATCTCTCTTGAGATTGTGCCCTCTCCTGCTCTCCATAAATGGAGGGAATATCTTGTGGGAATTGATCATGCTCGTCATCCACCAGTTCAATGGGAGGAGGGACTTCACTTTCTTTAGCCCATTTCTCTTCTTGAATCTCTCGCGGGAACTCTGGTGTGTACCAATTCATAGAAGAAGATGTGTCTGGCTCTGTGGAGTTGTGCACATAAGCTTCCTGGGCGGGAAGGCTTAGCCTTTCACTTGGCTTGTCCTTATTTTGAGAGGCGGGTTCCTTTTCTGATTGTGCAATTAGCCTCTCCAATCTTTCTAGCAGTCCATCAAAGTGCAATTGTGTCTTAGTTGAACTAGAGATGTTAAAGAGGTGACTGGCTTCAAACATGGTTTGAGCCAATTCCACCATCTTAGCACAAATTTTAATTCGTTCGAGCTCTAGTTCCGCTCTAGGGTAACACTTTTCATGATCGGTTATGTTTGGCCCTTCTTGGATTCGGGCCTGATATGCCTTAAGCATCATATTTAGGTCCTCGAGAGTGGGATCTGCTAATACTGATCCTACTCTAGGAGGTGGTGGGATTGTGTGAGGTGGGTTGGAAGGTGATGGATTGGATGGGGATGGGAATGGTGGTGGTGGAGTAGTGTGAGAGGGAGTTTGAGATGTAAGTTCAATTATTTTGACTCTCGTTTCTCTTAGGCTTTCCTCAAGTTCACTCATCTTCTTTGCCCATTGCCTTTTCATTCTCTCGCGGCTATCCTTCTAGGCTCTAGTCCTTTTCTTGGTTATGCTCTCGGTTTCACTAACCTCGAAACTCTTTTCTTGACCTAAACCTTGGTTCTGCTGCAATGCCTGAGCTCTCATGACCACTTGCACTGGTGCAATGGATGCCACACTCCTTGAAGAGTCTATGACTAACCCAATAACATTGATAGGGGTGATTTTTGGCATGTTGTTGGGATTCTTTGGGCAATCTCCTAAGAGATGTTCCTTCCCGCAATCTTGAAAAAATTCTTGAATTGTCACAGATTGGGGTTGTGTAGGGGTAGGCATTGGGCAATCACGAATGAGGTGATCTCCCTGACATCGATAGCAAGGTCCTCTAGGAAATGGGGGTCTCACTTGCGTAGGTTGAGGTCTAGAGTTGGGGTTTGCGTACATGACATTTGCATAATCTGGCTCCCAACTAGGTTCACTCGGTTCTTCACTATAGTAGGACTCACCATGTTCGGGAGACTGCATTTAGTAAGCCTGGGGGCTATCAATATGTGTAAAATCAAAGCTATGGTCACTGGGGTCACTTTCTGAAAGTAATGGAGTTACTGGAACTATAGCTCTATTCAAATTCTCTTCTACAGCTGCATACTTTACGGGAATCACATTGGTTGGAGCAGGAGGTTGTTGAGCTAATACAGGTTGAGGTCTTTGCTGGGACTGATATTGCGGTTGGTAGGGTTGCTGAGGCCTTGCATACTGCTATGGTGGGTACTGGTTTTGGTATCTTCCCTGTTGTGGATAGGGCTGAGTGTAGGTTTGCCTAATTGCTTGCTTATTGTATGGGCAATCTTGCATAGTGTGATTAGTGTATCTCCGTTCTATGGTGCAGTACTGGCTACTAGGGTTCACTTGGGGTTGAGCCATAATGGGACATACGTTCGCCATATGGTCACCTCCACAAGTATAGCATCTTTTCACTGGGGCAAACCTTGGTATTTGTTTGCTCGATACTCCTAATTTCTGAGCTACTTTCTCCGCGAGTTCCTCAATAGATGTGGATTGCGTGGAAGAGAGACTAGTAGAGCTATCTGAATCTTTGTAGAGTTTTGAAAGCTCCAATTCCTCCCCTAGGTTATCCTTGATGTCTATGCACATGCGTACACACTCTTCTATGGTCCTATTGTCCGTTAAGTACACATATGATCTCAATTTGGTACTTAGCAATCCATCTAGCAATAAAGCCACTTGTTTGGCTGGAGTGGATAACTCTGGAATAGGGCATCTCTCTAAGTACTGCCTAAACCTTCTTCCTACAAGTCTAACCATCTCTTGAGGGGTTTGCTTGAAGCTATGAATCAGTGAGGAAGTATTATGCCTTATGCCACTCTTAGAGAATTCAATGATGAAAGCCTCGAGGAGTTGGTCTATGCTTCTGAATTGCCTCTCATTTAGAGGTTGAAACCATGTAAGGGCGGTGTTCCTAAGGGTTAGACCAAAGGCATTGTACTGTGTGAATAGGTCCTCAACTTGTTCAGCTCTCAAGACTTGCCTAAACTCGGCCACATGATCATATGGGTCTCTTGTGCCATCGAAGTAGTTCTTCATGGATTTAACTAGCTGTGTAGGTCTCAAGGTTCTGGTGTGTTCCCTAGGCCTTGGCAAAGGAAAATCATTAGCATTTCTTAGGTTCCTCGGGGCTCTTGGTCTCCCGGTTTCTTCTCTATCCGTTTTCGTTCTCGTTCTTTCCCTTCCCAATGGGTTGGAGAAACTCACTTCTGGCCTATCTCTACTTCTATCCCTGTGAGCTCCATGAGCTTGGGACGTTCCAGCTCTTGGGTGGCCATAAGAGATGTTTGATCTTGGTTGGGGAAAAATAAATTCACCCTTCCAAGTGTAGGCATGCCTACCATGTTCTGTAACCACAAATATCCTTTGTGAAGTGTTGTCTAGATAGGTCACTTTGCCTGGGCTATCGGGGTCTTTGAACTCATAGATCATGACCGTTCCTATCTCATTCGACTGGTCAGACTTATACCTCCACAAGGTTTCATCAGTCTCTCAGTTTAGAAGCAGATCTATGCTCTTATTATCCTAGGGAACCCATTCTGGTGTGAGAATTCTAGTGAGAACTGATTTGCCTCGAGGGGTTTTAGGTTCTACATCCATGCTCCCTTGCTCTAGGTCACCTAAGTCCGTTTTTGGGATCACATTTCCGAATTCATGTGTCCTATCTGGGTGACTGGTGACTACATATATGGTTCCTTCTTTGTCCAAGTATGCTCCATTTTCAAACTTGACTGTTGGACGTTCTAGTCCAATGGGTTGATCTGGGTTTTTGATCTGGACCACATATCTTCCTAGGCCATCCTCATAGATGCTAGCACCTAATCGGTTGGTCCTAAGGTATTCCAGCTGCGTCTTGTAGGGGCCTTCTACCCTATGTAAATATAGCACACCTGAACTTCCTGTAGGTCTCTCCATACCGTGGGACATCTCAGACTCGCTAGTTTCAGAGCTAGGGTAGTTAGAATGATGGCTCAACTGTTGGGCCCAAGACCTAGCAGTATGATTGACACTAGCCTCTAAAGACCTAAGACTTTGTCTATCTCTCCCTAGGTGTCGTCCTGATCTCAGGTTCATAGGCCCAATTGAGTCACCCCAATTTTTACCCAAAGTACAACCTCGTTGCGGCTCACTTTGTATCAGTTACTTGTTTTTTTTTAGTTGATTATCGTGTTTTAAGCTTTTGTCTGTATCACGTCGTCAGGAACACTTGAGTGACTTTCCGCACTTTAAGTTGTTCGTTCCACGTTAAATTCTTTTCCTTTAAAGTTATTGACTGCACACAGATTATGTTTTAGCTTGAACTTGAGTATTTAGGTAGTCTTCAACTTGACAGATGCCTATCGTCGTCCTGACTTACTTCTAGCACTACTCCCACTTAGCCTATGCTAGGAACTAACAAAGGGAGTTGAGAATAATCCAACCTCACTTGTTGATCCCTTGCTCTCTAGTGCTCAAGAACCCCGGTTCTCAAGCTTGCAGAATGCTCTTGCTTTAAGTTTTGGTTGTACTGCCCACGAACTTTCCAACAAAACAAAAATCACAGCAAACGGATTTCGTATGAGAAAGTTATGACTGTTCAGGGTTCTAGGGTTAAAACAGGGTTCAAACAGGCCAGCAGGGCAATAGGTTTTCCTCGGATTATTTGCTTATAGCCTCCTTATATGCTCTATAGACCAATATTTAAGCCCAAAATTAGCCACAATCCTCAAATTAAAAAACCCTAAAAAATAGGCCAAAAATGGCTGTCAATCGCGATGGACTGGGCTGTCAATCGCAATGGACAGAGCTATCCGTCGTGGCCTGTCAATCGCGATGGCCTGTCAATCACGATGGACTGGGGTATCGGTCGCGATGGACTGCTGTCAATCGTGATGGATTGTTGTCGGTTGCGATGGACTATTGTCAATCGTGATGGACAGAGATTTTGGGGTTTTCCATGGCTTTGTGTCAATCGCGGTCTATGAGTCGCGATGGATACGCTTTTTCGTAGAGATTGGGTGTCAATCGTGATTTTTTTGTCAGTCGCGATCAACAAGGGTGTCTATCGCGATGGACACGTGTCGGTCGCAATGGACTGCTGTCGGTCGCGATGGATAGGTAGTCCGTCGTGATGGATATCGTCTATCGCGATGGACAGAGGTGTCCGTCGGGGTCTGTCAGTCGCAATGGACAGACTGTCCGTCGCGATGGACACTGTCAATCGCGATTGATGTTGTCAATCGCAATGGACAGCAAAAATGCAATTTTTTTTAGAAATTTTTGTGGATTTGTGATGTGCAAGGTCTCTAGTCTACTATGGTGCAATTAGTTTTACCAAAGGAGCGATTTTTCTGTCAATCGCGATTGACAGAGGTCTGCGACATAGAGACAAGACCGAGCTTTTCCGTACCTACGCAGCGTGTTGGAGATGATGGGACAACCAGATCCTGCAAGGAAACTCAAAAAACATGCAAAAGCAGTGCACAACAATTCGCTCTCTCGCTCTCTCTCACAAGTGAAATGAGGGAAATGGAAGGAGGAAGGAGATATGATCAAAAAACTAAAATTTTTGCAATGATGGAGATGGAGATGGGATATGGTGAAGATGATGATGGTGATGATGATGATGAAGTAAGAAAGAGAAAAATAGAGAAAAGTAAAGAAATTACCTACAACGCCAACGTCATAACTCTACGTCTTACCATCACACGCTCATCTTCAAAGCTCGATCCCCGACAATGACGCCAAAATTTGGTGTAGCTCAGTGATGAGTAGCACCTCCTTTAATGTCAATCCGGGAAGACGTGAGGATGGTATGAAGACCTCGAACAAGTGATGGCACAAGTGTGTGAGTGAGAAGCACACTAACATGCACACACATACACACACACACACACAAGGTAAGACAAAGAGAGAAGCAATGGAGTTCTTAGATTACTCAAAAGTGCTCTTACAAGTTTAATTCTACAACAATCTGACCTCAAAAATGAGCTCTCTAGCTCTATTTATAGTTTTTTACTAGCTTTTGGCCTTGTCCAGACCTAGTGTCCGGCCTAGTTAAAAATTAGGTTCTAGGGCCTATTTGAGGGCTCAAACGGAGTCTAAAAAATATGAAAATTGATAGGTAGGTACTTCTAATGCTCCTCAAGCTCAAGGACTCCTTGGCTTGCACAAAATGGAGTTACAAAAAGGTGGAATGGTATTTACAATGGTGTAAAAGTGACTTAAATCACTATTTGGGAAGTATTAATTCAGGAAAAATGATGGGCCTATTTGCCAGATCTTCTTTGATTGCTTTGTCTGCTTGGTCCTTCTCGTTGGCTCCCTTGTCTTGTAAGACCTTGACTGCCCTGACCACTGCCAACAATGAGTTATTACAAGGGTAGTGTTTAGTCGGGATGGGAGTAATGTTAGATAAGGGGGTCGGAGAAGTCGTCTGGATACGTTTTGGTATCCACTTCCTAAGAGTTTTTGAGCGGGTGGAATGTTTCTGCTGAGGGACAAAAGTTGATATCGGATGTGCTGGTATGGAGGGATGAAGAGATTTTTGAGGGGTATATATTACATGGCTTGAGGGTTGAGCTATAATACACTGTTTGGGTACCCAAATCTGCATGGGTGTGGGTCGACTCGTAAGGTACTTCTTGGCGATCCAAATCTGTCGATGGTTCGTACTCGTAGAAGAAGGTCGAAAAGACTTTGGATATTGCTTGTGATTCTACCGTAACTTCTTCTTGTCCTTGTCTGCATTGTTGAAATCTATCGGTGGTTTTTGTCCTTTTGGCATCCATATTTGTCTCGTGCCTCTTGCTTTGTGATACTGATACTGCTTTCCTCCTTGTGTCATCTGAGATGGTCGTTGGTCTGGGTTCCTCTGTTGTGATTGACTCCTTTGTGGTTGAGGTTCAGAAGTCCGATGGACAATCTGCTTTGGAAAAGAAGGGAGGTCCAACACTTGTGAAACCTGCCCATTAGGAAGTGAGGCATTTTGTACCCCAGATCTAGGCCAGTCCGCAGTAAGTGTGGAAGGATGGGCACTACAGGGTGTTTTGCCCATGTGGCTGTTGATGCAGTCCACCTGACCGCTGATTGTCCCCATTTGTCCGACAATTGTCCCCATTTGTTCGCTGCTGGAAGACCGGGGGAAAATCTCTTGACAGTCTTCTATCTGGCAATGATCCATTACCAAGCTCTCATGGGTTGACTTTGGAAGGTGCATGCTTAGCCAAGGGATTTGGCCAAATATCTTCTAGTCCTCCGTCGCCAGCGTTTCATAGGGTCTAGGGTTACAAACCTCAGGCGGAGGGTTGTTAGGGAAGTCAAGCAATAGTACAGAGGCTTGGCTATGATTGCATACATGTGTATGAATTGTTTGTAATAACCACAATGATCCATAAATGCATGTACCTCTTTTACATTATTTGGTTTAGGTAATTCTGCAATTACTTTCACTTTTTCTTTATCTGTCAAAATTCCATTCTTTGACACAATGTGTCCTAGAATTTTGCCTTGTCTAACTATGAAAACACACTTTTTTGGGTTCAGACAAACCTGATATTCTCTACATTTTTCAAATACTTGTCTTAACTCTAGGATATGTGTCTGTCTTAGATTCGAATGAGCACATATATCATCGACATAAACTTCCAAATTCTTACGTAAGAATTCCTTAAAAACATGACACATGAGTCGTTGGAAAGTAGCGGGTGCATTTGTCAAGCCAAATGGCATCACGTGAAATGCGAATATGCCCCATTCTATGGCAAAAGCCGTCTTGTGTTGATCTTTCGGAGCAATGCCTACTTGATTATAGCCTGAGAAACCATCAAGAAAGTTGTAAACTTCCTTGCCCGCAACTCTTTCCAATAGGTGTTCTATGATAGGAAGAGGATAACTGTCTCTAATTGTGGCGGCATTAACTTTTTTAAGGTTAATACACACATGCAATTTTCCATTCTTCTTGGGCACAACCACAATGGGGAGTACCCATTCGGTATGCTCAATTTCATAAATGAATCCTACTTCTATCAAACGATCTATTTCTTCTTTAATCTTCATAGCATAGTTATCATTGTATGTGTATGGTTTCTGTTTCATAGGTTTTGCATCTGGAGTCGTAGGGATTCTATGGGAACATATATCCGGGTCTACTCCTTTCAAATCTTTGTAACTCCACGTGAACACATCTCTATATTCGCGCAATAGGGAAACTAATTCTTCTTCTTCTTCAATCGTCAAATCATGCCCTATGTAGGTACATTCTCTTCTTCTCCTTTTATGGCAAGTACTATTTTTTTGGTTTTCTCTCGATTATCATATACTTCTCCAATGTCAGCTTTTCTGTTAGGCATTCGTACCATGATTCGTCTATCTTCTATCTCATACTTCTTGAAGTTCTCTGGAACCTCAAACAAGGATTCTTCTTCTTCTGACATGGTTTCTTTCTTCTTTCTTTTCTTACCTTCACTTTTAGCGATCACTTGTGCGGCTAACCTCACATCATTCGTAACGTCTCCGTGTCTCAGAGGGTAAGTTTCTACCTCGTAGAAATATTCTTCATCTGATGCAAAGGGTGGGTCCATAATAATTGACTCTAAATCAAAATCACTAGCATCCTCAAATGCATCAGTGCTAGTTTCACATTCTTCAATAAGGTAATCACACATGATTGGCTCTATCGTGAAAACTGAAATGTCATAGCCATCCTTGTCACAATGGGGTGTCCATTGTTCTTCATTGATGGCTACATCCATGGTTGCTAGGATTTCTGCCCAACCATGAGGCTCGAATTCCTCGTCTAGAAATACTACAGGTGCGTAAGCTGGGACTTGTAAGGTACGTGGATGTTGTTCTGAACCTAAAGTCCTAGCTTCTAACCTTCCTCTTGTTTTGCCACTTTACACATCCATAGATGAGTGTCCTCGTGCAGTCGTGAGGGATTTGACTCCAATGAGTGTACTGATTCTGCTTCTCTTGTGTCTTATGGATGGTATTCCATTGTATTGGGGGTACATCTCGATGTGAATAGTCTTTAAGATTGACTTTAGTAGTTACTCCTAAATGTTGCAAGTACAAAGAATTAGTTCCCCAAATACAATTTGCAACTGACGCATGAATGGTCGTTCTAATATCATCTCATAAGCATGATTTTTACTAAAAGCACAAATGGAAAAAGTATGCTCAAATTCCACACCACAAGTGGTGAGAGATATGCCTTCTAGTAAGCCTAATGGTTTTTCTATATGTCCGTCAGCCATTTGTAGCTTCATCCTGGTAGGTCTTAGTGTTGGCTTACCCCAACGTTTCCATAAAGCGGTGGTAGCGATGGCTACTCCGGCTCCTGAATCTAAGATGGCTTTGGTGGTGTAGCCCTTATGGGTTATTAGAAGATAAGTGTTACCTTCCTCTCCTTCGCTTACATCTCCAATTCTTTCTATGGGTATCTCTGGTACCTTCTTATGTGATCCTATCTACTCGGGGAATTGATTTGCTACATGCTTCCACAGTTCTGGTTTAACCTTCAACAATTCCTCTAGAGTGAGGTGACATTGTACTTTGGTATTCTTGGTCACTTCCCAAGGTCCTGTGAACTGAGGTAATTCTTGTAAAGAATTGGATTCAAAACTTGTGTGTTCACTCAGTTGCTCTTCCTCTACATCATCGTAAATAGAGGGGATGTCTTGGGGAAATTGTTCCTGCAAGTCACCTATTTCTTGAATAGGAGGATGAGTTCCTTTTTCTTTTCTCCATTTCTCTTTTTGGATTTCTCTCAGAAATTCATGTGAGTACCTATGTATGGAAGATAGGTTGTCTTCACCCTCTGTGTTGGGTACTTGGGACAGGGATGGTGCCTTTCTTTCCTATGTCTCTGAAACAATAGGGTTCCTATGCGGATTCTTTTTCTCCTTACTTTCGATCAAGTATTCTAACCTCTCCATTAGTCCTTGAAAGTGTAATTCCAGTTTAGCCATGTTATTCCAATTTAGATATCTAGAGGCTTCAAACATAGCTTGTGCTAATTCTACCATCTTCATGCAAAGTTTTGTTCTCTCAATTTCTAAGTCTGCACGTGGGTAGTTCTTACTCATTTCAGCTATCTGGGGTCCTTGTTTTATTCTTGCTTGATACGCGTGAACATCATGTCTAGGTTTTTTGGTATGGGTTCCGCTAAAACTGATCCTGATCTTTGAGCTGGATTCTCTTGATTCAACTCCTGTGAAGTCAATTCTAGGATTTTGGCTCTCGATTCCTTGAGACTTCCTTCCAATTCTGTTATTTTTTTACTCCATTTTCTCTTAATCCTTTCTCTAGAATCTTTCCAAGATTTTGTCTTTTTACTACTAGACTCTCCAACTTCGCTAGTTCCAGCTATTTTCTCAGCATTAAGCTGTTGATTTTGTAAGACCGCTTGGGCTCTTGTTATAGCTTGGATAGGCACGTATGTAGGGTTGGATCCATCTGCATTGTGCACAATACCTATTAGGTTGATGGGTGTCACATTTGAAGCATTAGCATGGTTCTTAGGACAATCTTTTATGACATGCTCTTTACCACACTCGGCACAAAAGCCTTGTATGTTATAGTATTGTGACTGTCATGATATTGGAGGATGTGGACAATCTTTTATGAAATGATCTCCTTGGCACCTAAAGCATGGTCCTCTAGGGCCCTGTGGTCTTTGTTGTCTCAATTGGGGCCGTGGATTCAGATTGGTGTACATCATGTTAGCATAATCGGGCTCCCAACTAGGTTCCAATGGTGGACTATCATATTGATATGTTTCCACGTGTTTTGGTGACTCTGTGTAATACGCGGGTGGACTATCTACATGAGTAGAGTCAAAACTGTTTGAGTTTGGGTCACTTTTTGTGATCAAGGGTGAAGAAGGCACTAAAGCCCTACTTAGGTTCTCTTCTGCAGCAGCATATTTAACTTATATGACATTAGCTGGCGGGGGTGGCTGCTGAGCTAAAATAGGTTGAGGTCTCTGTTGAGCCTGATAAGGGTAGTTTTGAGGAGGCCTATAGTAATGAGGCTGAGTATTATATTGACCTTGATACCTACCTGGCTATGGGTATGCTTGCAGGTAGTTCTGTCTCACCGCTTGTTTGTTGTATGGGCAGTCTTGAGCCATGTGATTCGTGTATCCTCTCTCGATTGTACAGTACTAGCCACTAGGGTTGGCTTGTGGTTGTGTTGCATTAGGACACACATTTGCCATATGATCACCACCATAGGTGTAACAACGCTTGTTTGTTGTTACCCTAGGCATCTGTTTACTAGAAACTCCTAGTTTCTGGGCCACTTTTTCTGTTAGGTCCTCTATTGAACTAGACAATTTTGTGGATGCTAGAGATGAGCAATCTGAGTCCTTATAGACTTTTGAGAGTTCCAACTCGTCTCATAAGTTGTCTTCAATGTCTATGCAAATTCTTACACATTGCTCTAGTGTTCTGAGTTCCTTCAAGTACACATAGGAGCGTAGTTTAGAGCTCAACAAGCCATCTAAAAACAATGACACTTGCTTGGCCTGTGAGGGTAACTCTTGCATTGGAAATCTTTCAACATATTGTCTAAACCTATGTCCTACTAGCCTAACTGTTTCTTGAGGGGTCTGTTTGAAGCTATGAATCAACAAAGACGTGTCATGTCTGATGCCACTTTTAGAGAATTCAGTGATGAATGACTCTAAAAAGTGATGGATGTCTCTAAATTGCCTTTGTTGTAGTGGTTGGAACCAGGTTAAAGCAGTGTTCTTTAACGTTAGTCCAAATGCATTATATTGCATGAACATGTCTTCGACTTGCTCTACTCTTAGAACTTGCTTAAACTCCACAACATGGTCATAGGGATCTCCTATCCCATCAAAGTAATTTTTCATGGATTTTACTAACTGAGTGGATCTTAATATTCTTGCATGTTCACGTGGTCTAGGTAGAGGGAAATCATCTCTACCACCTGGCATTCTTTGTCTTTCCACTCTGTTCGTGTCTATGGTGGTTCTATCTCTCCCTATGGGATGATTGAAACTTACTTCAGGTCTCTCTTTGTTCTTCTCTTTTTGATTACCATGGGCTGAGGATGTCCTTGCCCCTTGTTGGCTCGTGTTTACGTTTGTTCATGATGGAGGGAATACTAGCTCGCCTCTCCATGTGTAGGTGTTTCTAGCGTGGTCTGGTACCACAAATACTCTTTCTGAAGTTTCATCCAGGTATACAACCTTTCCAGGTGTATCTGGGTCCTTGAATTCATAGACTATGATGGAGCCTACCTCATTAGGTTGTTCCACTCTATACCTTCAAAATGCTTTGTTAGTTTCTTTATTTACAAATAATTCTATGCTTCTGTTATCCAGAGGGGTCCAATCTGGAACTAGTACTTGTGTCAGTACAGATTTCCCTCTAGGCGTCTTAGGTTCTTCTCCTACTGGTTCTTTTCCTTGGGCTCTCTCTTCCATCTCTAACTGAAGTACACCAAACTCATTGGTGTTGTTTGGTTGAGTACTTATGATGTACATTGTTCCTTCTTTGTCTATGTATGCGTCTCTCTCGAATTTCACCACTAGACGTTCCAATCCAATGGGTTGATCAGGGTTGTGCATTTACACCACTTGTCTTCGCAAACCATCCTCATAGATGCGAGCACCTAAGTGGTTGGTTCGGAGAAATTCTAATTGAGTCCTATAGGGTCCTTCAGGTCTTTCTAAATATGCAACATTTGACCCTCCTTCTGGTCTTTCCGTGCTAAAAGCCATTTCTAATTCACTCGTATCTGAGCTCAACTCGTAGGGATAGTTATTATTCAGTTGATGTGCCCACGAACGTGCAGTAGTTCCTACGCTTGCTTCTAATGATCTCAGGCTTCATCGGTCTTACTTACCTATATGTTTGCCCGATCTAAGGTTCATGAATTTACTTTGTGGCACTCTCTGATTGTCAATGGTTCTTTTGTTCTTTATTGCTTGTTTCTTTTTAAATGCCTTTAGATTCTTGTCTAGATGTATGCGTCAGGAATCGACTTTCTATGGTACTTTTGAGTTCTCGTTCTGTCAGACTTTAATTCTTCTATTTGGGTTTTCGTATCACACACCTTTACTTTAGTCTTGGACTTGAAACATTAAGTCTCCTGAACTTGATGTGTTCCTATCGTCGTTAATCTAATCCTCAATGCTACCGTTTATCCTAAGCTAATAATTGACTGAGGGGGTTGAGTAATCTTCCAACCTCAAGTCAGCTCCTTTGAGTGCTCTGATGCCCAAGAAGTCACGCTTCCCAAGCCCTATGTTCTTCACTGCTTTGCCTTGATTGCTGTTGATTGCCCTTGCTAGACCTGTAAAATTATGTTTAGAACAATTCTCAAATGAATGATCAAGCACTTGAGTATATACACCTTTAAAGGTCCTTTCTTCCCTTGCCCAAAATTTTTATGCCCCCTGGCTTTTCTAGTCCCACACTAGGTCAACCTCAAATTATCTTATCTAAAAAACAACGTCTTATCTAACGAGTTATAAAGCTCAAAAAAGGGACTTCGGATGAAAAAGATATGAGTGTTCAGGTCCTCAGGGTAAAAACTGACAAACAGGTTTTTCTCCAAATATGAGCTAAGGGGTCTCTTATGAGTGCAATCACGTAAAAATTTTCAAGAAATAGCCCCAAATTTGCCCAGAAAATCAAACCCTAAAATTTACGTTTGGGGTGGACAATCGCGATGGTCTAGGACCGTCACGATGGTCCAGGTGAACCATCGCGATGGCGTGGCACAATCGCGATGGTCCGATGGAGCGAACTGTCGCCATGGCGTAAAGTGAACAATCGCGATGGTGTGAATGAACCGTCATGATGGTCTAATCGGCGAGCAATCGTGATGGCGTCGGTCAACGGTCAACGGGACAATCGCGATGGCGTGAGCCCGTCGTGATGGTCACAAAGCACGATGGCGTGAGCCAATCGTGATGGTTCAAATGTCGAGGCGTCGCGATGGTCTAGCTTGCCACGTGGTAGCATCGACACGATGGGATGAGCCAATCGAAAGAGTCCTTAGAGAGAACAGTGCTAGTTACCTATTTCCGTAATGTATTTTCGATAGTTAGAAGTTTTAATGAACTTTTCCATCATGTAATACCTGATGTAGAAGAACTCTAATGGAGTAATTTACTCATGTACGTTCAGCGCAAGCATGAATCTTTGTCGATTTGAGTTATGTTCATTGAAGAGAGATTTTGTCGCAGTGTAATAGTGTTAAATCTGAAATCTGCTAGAAGTATATTCTTTGTGTGAAGTAGATCAGTGCTAAAGTTTGATTGTTCAGAAACAAGTAGAGATGTGTTGAATGCGAACCGCAACATGATTTATGCAGTAAAGAAGTTCAGACACTACTTATTGGTGAATAAGTTCAAGTTCTTCACACATCACCAAGCATTGTTGTACTTAGTCAATAAGCCTTGTAACACAGGACGATTGATACGTTGGTTTCTATTATTAATGGAATAGGATTTCAACCTAGTAGTAAAAAAGGGAAAGACCCACCTTAGAGCCGATCACCTTTCATGTTAACTACAGGAGAAGCCCCTCAAGGAATAGCGGATGAGCTACCAGATGAGATAGTACATGAATGGGCCAAATCCATTGTCCCTATTCTCACATTTAGGCCCAAGAATCCAAGGATTAGGATCAGAGAAGGAGAGATTACCAAATCACAAAGATACCAGATACTATCAGGAAGCATATATAAATAGGATAATCAAAAAATTCTTGCTTTTTAAACACCGTATATTGCAAACTCTGCATAGACTAGGAGTATATTGACCTTTTATGGAAGCAGATGCCAATAAACTATGTAAACAATGCCTTGTCTATTGTGAAAGACTACGTGTGGAACATGCCACTTTGTACCAGGTGTTTCTTACACCAGAATGGAGTAAAGCAATGGTCACATAATTGAGGACGAAAAGATTCCCTCAAGGAATGACTTTAGCAAGACACCGAAGTCTAGACCAGGAAGCTTAAGACTACACACTCATTGGCAATAACTTGTACAAAGGAGGGAGAGATGGATACATGAGACAATATGTTCATGAGAGTGATTATTAAGCATATTAGAGACTGCACACCAAGGTGTTGCAGAAGGTCATTTTGACCTTGAGAGAATAATCAAAGTCACATTATTTGTAGGATTATGGTGGTCCACTCTTCACATGGATGCACATACCTATGTTAAGAGATGTGATGTGCCAAAGAACCTAGTTTCCTACTCGCAGAGATGAAATGCCACTAAAACCCATGATGGGAGGATGTGCATTCTCTAAGTGGGGTATAGACTTTTTAGGACACATTAACCCCCCTGCTAAAGGAACTCATGCTAAATACACCATAATAGCGACAGATTATCTTACCAAATGGGTAGAGGCTAAGGCTACCAAAAAGAATGATGCACACATGACTACAAAATTCTTACTTGAAAATGTCTTTACGAGATATGGATTGCCTATAGAGTTGGTAAGCTACCGAGAAACTCATTTTCTAAACCAGGTCATTGAATATTTGTTACAAGATTTTATAGTGATTCACAAGAAATCTGCACCATATCATCATCAGGCCAACGGTTAGGCAAAAAGTACTAACAAGATCCTTTGAAATGTATTGACGAAAACTGTAAACAACAAACATTCAGATTGGGACAAACAGTTACACCATGTTGTTTGGGCATATTGAGTGGCCTACAAGAGTGTACTCAATGCAACTCCACACAAATTAGGGTACCCAAAGAATGTCTCCTAGCTCAGCACCCAAGCCATGTAATAGAAATCCCTCTGAAATCATCCCAACTATCGACACTACCACTACCAGATTCATCCTTTGTACTTCAGGTGAGAAAATAAACCCACACACCAACTCTTAGAAAATGGATGCCAAAAATGCATCCAAAAACCTCCACATAATCCTTTGAACAACATAACACGTCTCACTACTAACCCTTATCCTTGTAATAATTCACCTAAAACTAAACCTTGTATAAATTCATCCCCACTAACCCACTCTCACTTGTAACAAAATCTCATCAAAAGCAATGTATACACTATCTAAGGCATGTAGGCTATCTAGCGACCTGCCTTAGTTTTTGAGAAATCACTACATAAACCACCTCACAACACATGGCTACACACGTTACGCATCGGTTATCAAAAGGGATTGTGGTCTCACTTTATTGGGATCATAATTAATTTCCATACTAATGTGTTATCCTTTTGTAGCAGATCATTTACACACACATTCATATCATCATGCAAACTAAAAGAACTTCCAAGGCTAGCACCAACACGCTAGTAGTAATTTTCAGTAATTTGTTGTCTAAACCTTACGCTACAATGAAGCCACCAGAATTTCAAGGTTTTATGGGACCGTTATGAAGTATTTCGATGGCATGCACCACACTGCACTCTCCTTCTCGAGAGCTCCATGACGATATGCTCGGAGTAGAAAACGGAGCTCCTTATGCCACACACAGTACTCCGCACAGATGTTGTAGAATACGCAGAAAACGTAGTACACAAGGAGCACGAAGACAGACTTCTGAGGTCTTACAAATGCGGTCAAACTTACAGTCTGTGACTGACTAGGCCACTATATGTTTTTATTAAAGAACATATACAAAGAAGTGTCCGGTGGCCATTTGGCCTTTCACATGGACACTAACAGTAACAATCTCCCACTAAAGGCCAATATGGCCAGAGTAACTATGGGAGAAAAAAGAAAGAATGATAAAGAATACCTGAGTGTAAGTATACAAACTATACCTCCCACCTGATGGGCATGTTACACAGTATACAAGTGACTGCGTAAGATCAAGAATCAAGTAACCCCCATCAAGTGACAACAGTGTCGAAAGCTATCCTGTGGTAGAGCTTTAGTCAAAGCATCTGCAGCATTATCTCGAGTGTGAACCTTCTCAAGAATAATGCTCTCAGTGGCTAAGCAATCTCTAATGAAGTGATACCTCACCTCAATGTGCTTGGTCTTTGCATGATAGACCGGATTCTTAGCCAAAGCAATGGCACTCTGACTATCACTGAGCAAGTGAGGTACATGCTGAGGCAAACCCATATCACAAGCAAGACGAGAAAGCCACAATGCTTCCTTACATGCCTCACTTGCTGCAACATACTCTGCTTCTGTGGTGGAAACAGCTGTACATTCTTGAAGACGAGATCTCCAAGAGATAGCACCTCCAGCAAAATGAAAAATGTACCCTGATGTAGACTTACGATTGTCTACACAACCAGCATAGTCAGAATCTGTGTAACCAATAATGGATGCTTTCCCTCTACCTAAGCATAGACACTTGTCCTTTGCCACTCAGATATCTCAAAATCATTTTGACCGCTTCCCAATGTTTCTTGCCAGGATTAGACATATATCTGCTCACAACTCCCACTGCAAATGCAATGTCTGGTCTCGTAGCTACCATAGCATACATGAGACTACCAACAGCAGACTGATAGGGAATTTTGGTCATGAATTCCTTTTCCTCATCTGATTTGGGGCAGTCATCCTTGCTCAATTTCACATATGTGGGTAAAGGTGTACTCAATGCCTTTCCACCCTGCATATTGAATCGATGAAGTACTTTGGATATGTACTCACTTTGAGACAAGTATATGCATCTTTTACTCCTATCACGAGTAATGCGCATGCCAAGAATATGTTTGGCATCCCCCAAATCCTTCATATCAAATGTCTGACTCAACTTCTTTTTGAGAATTGACAAATCATAAGAGGACTTCCTAGCAATCAACATATCATCGACGTAAAGTATCAAGCATATCAAGCTGCCATCAGAACATCTCTTTGTGTAGAGACAATGATCCTCATTGCTCCGAGAATAGCCTTGGGACTTCATAAAAGCATCAAACTTTTGGTACCATTGTCTAGGAGACTGTTTAAGTCCATACAAGCTCTTCTTGAGCTTACAAACTAGACTTTCCTTGCCAGGAACTACATAACCCTCTGGTTGTTCCATATAGATCTCATCTGTAAGATCTCCATGCAAGAAAGCTGTTTTCACATCCATTTGGACTAGCTCTAAGTCCTGCATGCGCAAAGTAGTCATCTTGACCACTGGAGAGAAGATTTCCTCAAAATCAACACCATGTTGTTGCTTAAAACCCTTTGCAACAAGTCGTGCTTTATATTTTGGAGAAGCACTATCTGATGTGAATTTCAGCTTATATACCCATTTACATGGTAAAGCTTTCCTGCCCTTTGGCAAAGGTACTAAGTCCCAAGTACCATTCTTGTGAATAGAATCCAACTCACTCTTCATGGCACGCTCCCACTTGACATGATCCTCTGTCTGCATAGCCTCTTTGTAGCAAGAGGCTCACCGGCATCTGTTAGCATAACAAAATCTAAACCTGGAACATATCTATCAGGTGGATATGAGACACGTGCAGAACGTCTCCATGGTTGCTGAACAGGAACATGTGCAGACTGATCTGAATGGACATTCTCTTGAACATCCCTATGTGCAGCATTTTTATGCATGCTAATCGGAGAACTAGTATCCTCAAACACCACTCTTCTCACTTCAACCTCCTTAATCGGCTGTTTATGCATCTTAGACTCATTAAAAATGACATCACTACTTCTGATCACTGACCGTGTTTCAGGATCCCATAAGCGATATCCAAATTGTCCTTCTCGACCATATCCAAGAAAAATGCATTTCTTTGACTTATGGTCCAACTTCTGTCTAAGATTCTTGGGTATATGAACATATGCTTCACACCCAAAAACTCGAAGATGATCATAATATGGTGGTTTCCATGTCCATAACTCTTGTGCCACTTTCAGACCTTTGGCAGTACTAGGTGAAAGGTTAATCACATGAACTGCAGTCAATACTGCTTCTGCCCAAAAACCTTGTGAGAGGTTTGCATGATGCAACATAGAGACTACTCTATCTTGAATAGTTCTATTCATCCTCTCAGCTACACCATTCTGTACTGGGGTATAAGGAGCTGTAAACTCTCTACGAATCCCTCTACACTGACAGAAAAGGCTGAATTCATGTGAGGTATACTCACCCCCATTATCTGAACGTAAAGCCTTAAGCTTAGTTCCTTTTTCAGTCTCAACTGAAGCAAGCCATTTTCTAAAAGTAGGGAATACATCATCCTTCGATTTGATAGGATATACCCAGACTTTTCTAGTAGCATCATCTATGAAAGTGACAAAGTAAAGAGAACCACCTAAGGACCTAGTGGGCATAGGACCACACACATCTGTATGAACAAGATCTAAAGGCTGAATTGAAGAGTCAATGTGCGTTTTATGCACATTTCTGGTTTGCTTTCCATATTGACAATGCTCACAAAATGAAAAATCAGAGAAAGATAACACAGGTAAGTAGCCAGAACGAGAAAGATTTTCCATTCCACTACGAGATATATGGCCCAAACGACCATGCCAAATACAAGCCATAGGTTGTTCAGTAACAGCTAACAAGTGTTCTTTTTGTGATACAAATAAAGGGTAAAGTGAGCCAACTTTCCTTCCTTTTGCAATAACCATATTGCCCTTTGATATACGAAAGGACTGAGCATAGAAGACCACCTTGTAACCAAGATCATCAAGTTGACCAACTGACATCAAACTGCGTCATAACTGAGGTACATGGCGTACATTATGCATAGTAAATTTTGAACCGTCAATGAACTGCACAACCACATCTCCAATCCCCACAACATCACACTGGTAAGAGTCACCAAGTCTCACGGTACCAAGAGACTTTGCTGCATAATTAGAGAACCATTCTCTATGTGGTGTCACATGGAAAGAAGCACCAGAATCTAGCAGCCAGGTGTGGGAAAGAGAATCAGCCATAAGTGCCTCAGATGGCACAGTACTATCAAGTGTCAACACATCAGCATCATCAGAAATAGCATTAATTTCTTCAATCTTCACAGTCGAAGTAGATGGTGCAGGTAACTGTTTAACATGCCCATCAACATTCTGTCCTTTACCTTTAGCATTCTTTAATGCATAACAGTCTTTCTTCATGTGTCCTTTCTTATGACAATAATGGCATTCAATATCCCTCTTCCTTGATTTACTTCTGCTCTTATTCCGTTGACCATTCTTTTCCTTGTTCTTGCTCCTGCCACGTTGTTGATTCTTTCCTTGGTAAGAATCACGAACATTATATGCATCTCCACTCTGAGTGCCAACCATAGATTTTCTACGAATCTCCTCACTCAAGAGTGCTCCACATATGTCATCATAGACGAGTTTACCACCTGGTGCACTATTGCTAATAGCTGTGCAAAATGTATCCCATGATGATGGCAGGGTGCATAACAGCAATACTGCTTTCATTTCATTGTCCATATCCATTTTTTGAGCCTGTAACTGGGAGAATATGGCATCAAACTCATTTAGATGAGCAGCAACACTATCTGTGTCCTTCATACGTAGGTCGTATAATTTTCTCATCAGATATACTTTATTTGATGCCGTCTCTTTTTCATATGTATTGCATAACTTCTTCCAAAGCTCCTCTGCACTTTCACAATCTAATACTGTAAAGTAAACATTATCTGCTAGGTGCAAGCGAATGGTAGACCTGGCCATTTCATCCAACTCATCCCAATCATCTTCATCCATGTCAGCAGGCTTCTTTGAAATCCCATTTACTGGCTTCCATTGCCTTCTTTGAATCAGCACATCTTTAATCTGATTCTTCCATAGAGCAAAGTTTGTGCCATCAAATTTTCGGATCTCAAAATGGTCTTTGCCCTGCAAGTTATAGCTCCTCCTCGGAACGCTAGCACTAGACCCTGATCCACCGGATGTGCCTGAGACCTCTGATGCCATGATCGTAGAGAACTGAATAGAATGATAATGGAGCTAGAGAGTCCAAACACCAACAAATAAGTGTATCAAGGAGTAAATCGACCACTATATAGTTGACTAAACCAGAAATCTGGAAAAATTTTGCCAGAGTATCCTCTGCAAAATTAGCATATGACCAGTGTCAAAGTATCATAAAACTGCAAGTACTAACATGTCTACCTGCATAGTGAATCACTGACTCCACTGCATATAATCAGTTACCCAATAGAAGCCAACTAGGCTTATCGAGCACCTATGAACAACTATCATACATCTCCTATGGCGAGGCTGGGTAAGTCTTCCACCTGCATCACCGAAGAGACCCCGACATCTGGGTGTCTCCCAGTTAAGAAAACCTCACCACGACCCTCTTTATCAAACGTAAAAGGCTTTATGCAAAGAACGTAACCGCTATATCAATGCCCACATGGACGTACATAAGCGGTATCCACAGAAGCATACATGGTGTGTATGTGCTCAATATATGCAGTAAAATGACACTGAAAGGCTGAATACACAGCCCAAAAAACTAGCCAATAACACCTGCAAGTGTCTGTCAACTGTGATGTTTTAGGCTTTAAAAACCTGCATAAATTTGTAGCGACTGCTCCCACCAAAACTGAAAACCCCTCGAGAAACCTGTAGTTTTACGAGTGTGGCTGAAAATACAGCCCCAAAGGTTGATATTTATTGTCTAAGAAGTACAAGGAACACTCTTCTTGATGTTCTTGGACCTGTGTGAAGAGAACTACGTGCGAAAGTACTCCAAAATGGCTCCAAAAAACACCCCAAAATTGCTTCAGAAATAGGCTTTAAAAGCAAAAATGAAGCTTTGAGGGACCAAAACTTGTTCAAGGTAATGTCAACCTTAGTCTTTCCCCTTCTTCAAACACCACAAGAGTGTAGCTTAGTGGCAAGAGATTGCCACGGTTAAGCGAGCTCTGGGGGGAGCAGTATTGGGATGGGTGACCTCCCGGGAAGTACCGGGAACCTCTATATTCCTTGATCGTTGAGGTCCTCCCTCGCGCGCAGCCAATGGCGCCAACGGTGACTTCGGTGACTCGGATGACAAGGTATGCCAAGGTCTATGCCTTGGTCGCCGCCTTAGTTGTAAGCCTAGGGGGGGGGGGGTGAACAATCGCGATGGTGTGAATAAACCGTCATGATGGTCTAATCGGCGAGCAATCGTGATGGCGTCGGTCAACGGTCAACGGGACAATCGCGATGGCGTGAGCCCGTCGTGATGGTCACAAAGCACGATGGCGTGAGCCAATCGTGATGGTTCAAATGTCGAGGTGTCGCGATGGTCTAGCTTGCCACGTGGTAGCATTGACACGATGGCATGAGCCAATCGAAAGAGTCCTTAGAGAGAACAGTGCTAGTTACCTATTTCCGTAATGTATTTTTGATAGTTAGAAGTTTTAATGAACTTTTCCATCATGTAATACCTGATGTAGAAGAACTCTAATGGAGTAATTTACTCATGTACGTTCAGCGCAAGCATGAATCTTTGTCGATTTGAGTTATGTTCATTGAAGAGAGATTTTGTCGCAGTGTAATAGTGTTAAATCTGAAATCTGCTAGAAGTATATTCTTTGTGTGAAGTAGATCAGTGCTAAAGTTTGATTGTTCAGAAACAAGTAGAGATGTGTTGAATGCGAACCGCAACATGATTTATGCAGTAAAGAAGTTCAGACACTACTTATTGGTGAATAAGTTCAAGTTCTTCACACATCACCAAGCATTGTTGTACTTAGTCAATAAGCCTTGTAACACAGGACGATTGATACGTTGGTTTCTATTATTAATGGAATAGGATTTCAACCTAGTAGTAAAAAAGGGAAAGACCCACCTTAGAGCCGATCACCTTTCATGTTAACTACAGGAGAAGCCCCTCAAGGAATAGCGGATGAGCTACCAGATGAGATAGTACATGAATGGGCCAAATCCATTGTCCCTATTCTCACATTTAGGCCCAAGAATCCAAGGATTAGGATCAGAGAAGGAGAGATTACCAAATCACAAAGATACCAGATACTATCAGGAAGCATATATAAATAGGATAATCAAAAAATTCTTGCTTTTTAAACACCGTATATTGCAAACTCTGCATAGACTAGGAGTATATTGACCTTTTATGGAAGCAGATGCCAATAAACTATGTAAACAATGCCTTGTCTATTGTGAAAGACTACGTGTGGAACATGCCACTTTGTACCAGGTGTTTCTTACACCAGAATGGAGTAAAGCAATGGTCACATAATTGAGGACGA
The DNA here is from genome assembly GCA_020310875.1 of Ceratopteris richardii. NCBI lineage: Eukaryota > Viridiplantae > Streptophyta > Polypodiopsida > Polypodiales > Pteridaceae > Ceratopteris > Ceratopteris richardii. The sequence goes on from CM035422.1 coordinate 52,267,543, forward strand.
AAAGATTCCCTCAAGGAATGACTTTAGCAAGACACCGAAGTCTAGACCAGGAAGCTTAAGACTACACACTCATTGGCAATAACTTGTACAAAGGAGGGAGAGATGGATACATGAGACAATATGTTCATGAGAGTGATTATTAAGCATATTAGAGACTGCACACCAAGGTGTTGCAGAAGGTCATTTTGACCTTGAGAGAATAATCAAAGTCACATTATTTGTAGGATTATGGTGGTCCACTCTTCACATGGATGCACATACCTATGTTAAGAGATGTGATTTGCCAAAGAACCTAGTTTCCTACTCGCAGAGATGAAATGCCACTAAAACCCATGATGGGAGGATGTGCATTCTCTAAGTGGGGTATAGACTTTTTAGGACACATTAACCCCCCTGCTAAAGGAACTCATGCTAAATACACCATAATAGCGACAGATTATCTTACCAAATGGGTAGAGGCTAAGGCTACCAAAAAGAATGATGCACACATGACTACAAAATTCTTACTTGAAAATGTCTTTACGAGATATGGATTGCCTATAGAGTTGGTAAGCTACCGAGAAACTCATTTTCTAAACCAGGTCATTGAATATTTGTTACAAGATTTTATAGTGATTCACAAGAAATTCGCACCATATCATCATCAGGCCAACGGTTAGGCAAAAAGTACTAACAAGATCCTTTGAAATGTATTGACGAAAACTGTAAACAACAAACATTCAGATTGGGACAAACAGTTACACCATGTTGTTTGGGCATATTGAGTGGCCTACAAGAGTGTACTCAATGCAACTCCACACAAATTAGGGTACCCAAAGAATGTCTCCTAGCTCAGCACCCAAGCCATGTAATAGAAATCCCTCTGAAATCATCCCAACTATCGACACTACCACTACCAGATTCATCCTTTGTACTTCAGGTGAGAAAATAAACCCACACACCAACTCTTAGAAAATGGATGCCAAAAATGCATCCAAAAACCTCCACATAATCCTTTGAACAACATAACACGTCTCACTACTAACCCTTATCCTTGTAATAATTCACCTAAAACTAAACCTTGTATAAATTCATCCCCACTAACCCACTCTCACTTGTAACAAAATCTCATCAAAAGCAATGTATACACTATCTAAGGCATGTAGGCTATCTAGCGACCTGCCTTAGTTTTTGAGAAATCACTACATAAACCACCTCACAACACATGGCTACACACGTTACGCATCGGTTATCAAAAGGGATTGTGGTCTCACTTTATTGGGATCATAATTAATTTCCATACTAATGTGTTATCCTTTTGTAGCAGATCATTTACACACACATTCATATCATCATGCAAACTAAAAGAACTTCCAAGGCTAGCACCAACACGCTAGTAGTAATTTTCAGTAATTTGTTGTCTAAACCTTACGCTACAATGAAGCCACCAGAATTTCAAGGTTTTATGGGACCGTTATGAAGTATTTCGATGGCATGCACCACACTGCACTCTCCTTCTCGAGAGCTCCACGACGATATGCTCGGAGTAGAAAACGGAGCTCCTTATGCCACACACAGTACTCCGCACAGATGTTGTAGAATACGCAGAAAATGCAGTACACAGGGAGCACGAAGACAGACTTCTTAGGTCTTACAAATGCGGTCGAACTTACAGTCTGTGACTAACCAGGCCACTATATGTTTTTATTAAAGAACATATACAAAGAAGTGTCCGGTGGCCATTTGGCCTTTCACATGGACACTAACGATAACACGTTACCGATTGAAGAACCTCCCCTTGGAAGAACTGAAAACATACACAACAACTCCCATTGGTTCCATGGATTAGCAAGACCTCTGATCGATGCAAACTATATCTATGATGCAATGCTTTGCTTTAGCGACGACACGTGAGGAAGATATCAATTCTTCTTATGAGAATTTGAAGACCTTCAAAATTGAGAGGAATTATGACTTATTTGGGCCATGATTGGACTCATTTGTTGGAGAATTCCTCTCCTAATCGTAGCGGAAAGTTTAAAAGATCTTATCAGGATCAAGACTTTTGCCATCAACTGAACCTTCAAATGAAAACTGGTACCAACTGAAAAATGCAATGAACTTGAAACTTTGGTCACTCAAACTAGACACCTACAGCCTTCAAATCAGCTATCAAACACTAAATTTGGAGTAGACTTGGGTTGGCAACTCTTTGCTTCAAAACAGGCTACCTATCCACTCAGTTAGGCTAAAAACTGGACTTCACTAAAACCTGAATAACTCACAAAGCATAAAGAATTTGATAAAACTGTTCTAGAAAGAGGAAGTACTCAAGATAAGCTTTCCAATGAATGTTTAAACACTAAAATTGGATACATATATTGAGAGATATGACTCTCACAAGTAGACTACCCAAAAATGGGTGTGCGACTGGACATACTCTATGAAAGTGAACTGAACGAAATGACTCAAAACAAATGAAGTAGCTACAAGGGGGCTTCCATGCCTTCTTCCTCCCTGCTTGAGTGTCCTCCCTTGCCTCTTTTATAGCCAAGTGACCAAAAACTCTCATGATGAGTTTGAGAGCTCTTCTCTATCATTTCTCCACTACTTTGGACAGCCACTCCTCTTACATTTCAGTTTTTGGATTTGATTCTCTTTTGATTGATTCTCTTTTGGCCTCCAGTACTTGCTGAAGTAAATGCTTCTATTTTTCATTTTTGTATGTTCCTTCTACTTGAAGAAAATCCTTTTTGCAAAAATATATACGAGTTTACTTCTTTATTTTTAACACTCCCCCTCAAGCTCACATGTGAGCTTGCACCTTCAGCCATATCCTACAAGTTGATGTCATCCTTGAACCTCTTTAGCTTAGAAGCATCTAAGGACTTTGTAAACATGTCTGCAACCTGGTCATTAGTTCCAATGAACTTTATATCCACATCCTTGCTCAAAACTTTTTCTCGAACATAATGATAATGCACTTCTATGTGCTTGCTTCGTGCATGAAACATTGGATTGTTTGTCAAGTGAATGCTTGACATATTGTCACCATAAATTGGAATGGTCTCCATCTGCACATCAAGATCAGCCAAGAGTTTATTAATCCACATAGCTTCACAAGTTGCAAAGGCTAAACCTCTATATTCAGCTTCTATAGATGATAGTGCAACAGTAGGTTGCTTCTTTGAGCTCCATATGATAGGTTTGCTACCTATCATGAACACATAACATGAAGTGGATCTTCTATCTTCCTTCGAACCAGCCCAATCAGCATCACTGAATCCCTTTACCTGCAATTCTTCATCATAGCTATAAAACAATGCATGATTGACTATGTGCTTCACATATCTTAGCACTCGTTTGGCTGAATTTAAATGTTCACTTGTAGGAGCTTGCATACATTGAGAAAGAACTCCAACAATATAACAAAAATCTGGTCTTGTGATCGTAGCATAGATCAATGAACCTATAATACTCCTGTATGTAGTTACATCATGTAACTTCTCTCCATCATTTGAGCATAGCTTCACATTTGTGTCCATAGGTTGAGTGAGTGGTTTGCATTCACTCATTCCAAATCTGAAAAGAACATCCAACAGATACTTTCTTTGCATCAAATAAATGCCATCTTTCCCATAGACTACCTCAATGCCTAAAAAGTATTTTAGCTCACCAAGTTCTGAAATTTTAAACTCCTTACCGAGTTTTCTTTTTATCTCTTGTATTCCTGTAGCATTACTTCCTCTCAATCGGTTGACTCACGTATACCTCTTCTTGAAGTTCACCATTGAGAAAAGCATTTTTTATGTCAAGTTGGTACAATGGCCATCTCCTTGCTGCACTCACTCCAATCAAGGTTCTAATTGTTCCCATCTTTGCAACCGCACTGAAAGTCTCTTCATAGTCGATGCCATGAGTTTGCTTGAATCCTTTTGCTACTAGTCTAGCTTTATGCCTAGCTAGAGAACCATCAACATTTCTCTTTATTTTGAACACCCATTTATTTGGAACAATCTTCATACCTTCAGCCTTTGGAACTAGCTTCCATGTGTGATTGTCCTTGAGAGCTTCTATCTCTTCTTGAATAGCTTCTTGCCATTCTTTTTGTGTACATGCTTCTTCATATGCATTCGGTTCTTTGTCTTTGACCACCTGTGTCATATATGCAAAATGCTTTGCAATAAAACTATCATAGCTCAGCCTTTCAATTGGATACCTTGCTCTTGAAGACCTCCTTTCATTTCCTTTTGAACATTGCTTCTTCAACCGGTTCAACTTTACCTTTGGTGTGATCACCTCTTCATACTCTTCTTCACTTGCATTTGAATCACTATTTTGGGCAGCACTTTCAGCTTTAGATCTTTCATAAGCTGATGTTGGTGATGAGGAATGACTCCTTAGCCTCCACTTCCATGTTGAGCTTTCTCCAAGTGATGTAGAAGCTTCTGGACCTGACATTTGAGTGCTTGTTTGCTGAAATTCTTCTTGGACATCACCTCCATCATCTTCACAATCTTCTTCAAGAATCTTCTCTTTCCCTTTGTCTCCAAACCATGGTCTTAGCTCATCAAATACCACATCTCGTGAGACTCGTAGCTTCTTTGTCACCGGATTGTAGCACCTATCTCCCTTTTGCTCCAATGAATAACCAATGAAAATACATTTTTCTGACTTTGCCTCCATCTTTGTCCTTAGTTCTTGAGGGATGTGAACATAACACACACATCCAAAAACTTTTAGATGTGTAAGGTCAGGTTTCTTACTGGAATAAACCTCCTCGGGAGTTAGATTATGCACTCCAGCCGTTGTGTTCATCTCATTCAGCATGCATCTTGCAACTTCTATGATATGTTGATTTTTCCTTTCAGCTATTCCATTTTGTTGAGTTGTGTACCTACATGTAAATTGTCTCTTGATGCCATTTTCATAAAGAAAATCTGAAAATTCTTGAGAAATATTCTCCTCCTCCATCGGACATCAAAGTCTTTATGTAGCGTCCTGTTTCCTTTTCTACCTGTGCTTTAAATCTCTTGAACATCTGATTTTTGTTTTATGCAAAACATCCATACTTTTCTTGAATGATCATCGATAAAAGTGACAAAATATCTATTACCAGCCACTGATGGTTGTTGTGATGGTCCCCATACATCCGTGTGTATAAAGTTGAGGACATTCCTTGCCACATAGTTGCCCTTCTTGAATGGTTGTCGACTTTGCTTTCCTAGTTGGCATGCTTCACAAAACTCATGTAGTCCAGCATCATTGAATCTTGGAAGACCTCTTACCACTTCACCTTTCCAAGATTCAATATACATCACCTTTCCATGTGGTTGTTGAATGTCCAAGGTGAACATCCTACCTTCTTTCCTTCCTTGAGCAATGACCTTGAATCCTTCTTTTGGATTCTTTATAAAGCAACCTTTTTCATTGAAGATAACATGATATCCTTTCTCTACCATTTGTCCTACTGAAATCAAATTCTTTGCAATAGTAGGAACATGAAGAACATCAGCCAATACCTTTCTATCTCCAAGCTTGATATCTCCAACATGCTCAATTGCGTGTTGAGTTTCATCGCCGGTCTCCACACATCCTTTTCCACTTGGAACTTGTAGCTTTGTGAATAAATCTCCTTGGCATGTCATATGGTTGTTGCAACCTGAATCTATGAACCATTTTTGGTCATCACTTCTCGAGTTGTTGTAGTCATGCTTCATGGCAAGCATGGTTTGTTTATCTCCTTCACTTGATGTACTTCGCATAGTTATTTTGGCTCCTTTGGTTGCCTCCATTCATCCTTCCATTCTTTTGCCAACAATCATTTGCATAATGTCCTAGTTTACCACAATGATAACATGTTATACCTTTATGAGGATTGTATGCACCTCGAGCTCTTCCTCTATTTCTTCCTCGACCTCTTCCATGTGTGTTGTCATTTGAGTTGTCCTTGTTGTCCCCTGAGTTGTGTTGGCTGAAATTTGTGTTGTTGTAGCTTCTTCCTCTTCCTCTCGAGCCTCCTTTTGAGTTCCTTCCTCTACCTCTTCCTGCATATAACATTTGACTATGGCTGTCCTTACCTTTGTTGCCTTCTCCTTATTAAGCAACCTCTTCAGCCACAAGATTTGGTATAATCTCGTCAAATGTTGGGAGAGGATCTCTATAAAGAATGTTTGTGATGAGGGGCTTCCACTTTTCTTCACTCCTCAAGCCATTGAGGGCTGTTTGGACGATGTCTTCCTCTTCTATCTTGCATCCAACTTGTGCTAGCTGATCTCGAAGCTCCTTGATCCTCAATGTATACTCACTAATGCTTTGGTTTGAGCTTTTCCTCATGTTGTTGAGCTCGTTCTAGAGTTGCATCCTCGGAGACCTTGTTGAGGTAGCATACACCTTCTCCAATGCTTCCCAAACCTCCTTGGTTGTTTCTAAGCTTTTGACATGACCAATCATAGTGTTAGAAATAACTTGTGAGATGAGGAACATCACCCTTCGATTCCTCTCTTCCTAATCAGCAAATTGTCTCCTTTGTGCCGGAGTAATGTTAGGATCTTCAAGGTCCACCGGTTGTGGATCGTCTCCACTAACTAGACTCCATAAACCTTTACCTTTAAGGTAATTTATCATTCTATACCTCCAATTTGTCTAACTTCTCAACTTGTTGTCCTAAATCAGCCATTGAAAACTTCCAAGATTGAAGTTTACCTCAAGTATTGTGTGGTGCTCTTTCTTGACTTTACGAAGCTCCCCCTTCATTTGTAGCTTCTCCTTTGCTTCACTTCAGTTCCAATGCTTTGCCTCTTCAAAATCCAATGCTCTGATACCAATTGTTGGAGAATTCCTCTCCTAATCGCAACGTAAAAGTTTAGAAGACCTTATCAAGATCAAGACTTTTGCCAACATCTGAACCTTCAAATGAAAACTGGTATCAATTAAAAAATGCAATGAAGTTGAAACTTTGTTCATTCAAACTAGACACCTATAGCTTTCAAATCAGCTATCAAACACTAAATTTGGAGTAGATTTGGGTTGGCAACTCTTTGATTCAAAACAAGCTACCTGTCCACTCAGTTAGGCTGAAAACTGGACTTCACTAAAACCTGAATAACTCACAGATCATAAAGAATTTGATAAAACTGTTCTAAAAAGAGGAAGTAATCAAGATAAGCTTTCAAAAAAATGTTTAAACACTAAAATTGGATACATATATTGAAAGATATGACTCTCACAAGTAGACTACCCAAAAATGGGTGTGCGGCTGGACATACTCTATGAGAGTGAACTGAACGAAATGACTCAAAACAAATGAAGTAGCTACAAGGGGGCTTCCACACCTTCTTCCTCCTTGCTTGAGTGTCCTCCCTTGCCTCTT
>CM035422.1:52279893-52284893 GCA_020310875.1 Ceratopteris richardii
TGATATTGAGCAAGCAAAAAATATGCCAAAATGGCTGGTGCAGACTTTGCGTGACAACAAATTAGATGCACCTTTGTCATATCGTACTCGTTCAGGCTCTCATAGTGCCTCCTTTGCATCAGATTGCTATGCTATGGCTGCGTCTAGTCTCTATGATGAGAATGAGCCTGTTTCTTTTGATGAAGCACAGAATTCAGAAAATTGGATGGCAGTTATGCAATCTGAATATGATGCTATAATGAAGAATGGTACATGGTCTTTATGTGACTTGCCTCCTGGCAAGAAGGCCATTGGCACTAAGTGGGTATACAAGCTGAAGCGTAAACCTGATGGTACAATTGACAGGTATAAGGCTAGGCTTGTTGCAAAGGGTTATGCGCAGGAAAGAGGCATTGATTTTGATAAGACCTTTGCACCTACATGCCATATGACTACTGTTCGGAGTATTTGTGCACTTGCAGCCCATCATGGTTGGACATTAAAACAACATTTCTGAATGGTGACTTGCATGAAGAAGTGTATGTTTTTCAGCCTCGTGGCTTTGTGCAGAAAGGGCATGAAAACCAGGTGTGCAGGTTAAAGAAGGCATTATATGGTTTAAAGCAAGCACCACATGCTTGGTATGAGAAGATACATGCCTATCTTGTTGCACATGGTTTTGAGAACAGTCCAACTGAAAGCACCTTATATGTTAAGCGTGCTAATGATGTGCTTCTGATCATTGTTCTCTATGTTGACGACATGCTGCTCACTGGTCCTATTGAGAAGCATATTGCTGATTTCAAGGCTGATTTGCATGCCTCATTTGAGATGTCTGATTTGGGGCATTTACATCAGTATTTGGGCATTCAGTTTATGCAAGTTGATGGTGGAATGACTTTGTGTCAAACGAAATATATTGACACATTATTGCAGTGTTTTGGCCTTGAAGACTGTAAGCCTATTGCCACTCCTATGGAGACAGGTTTACGATTGAGTCTTCATGATGCTGGAGATGCATTTGATGTTGTTCTCTATCAGCAGGCTGTTGGATGCTTGATTTACTTATGCATTACTCGGCCAGATATTCAGTTTGCGATCTCACAGATGAGCACGTTTATGCATTGCCTAGGAGTCACGCATTGGAAGGCGGTTAAGCGCATCTTTCGCTACTTGAGTGGTACTTGGCTACTTGGGTTATTTTATCCCAAGGGGGGATCACTACCGCCAGATTTGCATGCTTTTTCTAACTCAGATTGGGCTGGTTGCTATGAAACTCGTATGTCCACCAGTGGTTTTTGCTTCATGCTTGGTAGCTCATGTATATCTTGGTTGAGCAAGAAGAAGCCTACTATGGCCACTTCCAGTTGTGAGGCTGAGTATAGGGCAACTTTCACAGTGACTGTTGAGTGTGTTTGGCTCAGACCCCTTATGGTTGATTTGGGTGTTGGCCAGTCTTCTGCCACCACCATCTTCACTGACAGTTAGAGCGCATTGGCAGTTGCGAGGAACCTTGTGTTCCATGCTCGCATTAAGCACATTGAGGTGCATTATCACTATGTCAGGGAGAGGTTATGTGCTGGGGAGATCAGCTTGGCATATGTGCCCATGCAGGAGAACATGGCAGACCTTTTCACGAAGGCTCTGCCTAGGGAGAAGTTTGAAGCTTTCCGCAAAGCTTTGGGCTTACTTCCTTTTGTGGAGTGATTTCCACATAGCTCTGCACTTCCTTATAGATGAGTGCCAACTCCTTGTTCACCGCATCACTCCCAGGGGGGATTTTTTGATATATTTAGGTAGTGATGTGTGTGAACACACTAGGACCGTCAGGGCACTTTTTTCCCTCTTTAGGAGGTTTTTTTCCCCTGGCTTGTATATACGCCTATTTCCCTAATGGGCTACTTATCTTTGTACATTCTCCAGTAATACATTTTTCAGTCTTGTGTGAAGAACTCCAAGCTTCTTCTTCTTCCTTGTGCTGTTCGTGTGCTTCCGTAGACATCTAACTCCAACAATATATATATATATATATATATATATATATATATATATATATATATATATATATATGTGTGTGTGTGTGTGTGTGTATGTATGTATGTATGTATGTATGTATGTATGTATGTATATATGGATACATACACACACACATATATATGTATGTGTGTGTGTGAGAGAGAGAGAGAGAGAGAGAGAGAGAGAGAGAGAGAGAGAGAGAGAGAGAGAGAGAGAGAGAGAGAGAGAGAGAGAGAGAGAGAGAGAGAGAGAGAGAGAGAGAGAGAGAGAGAGAGAGAGAGAGAGAGAGAGAGAGAGAGAGAGAGAGAGAGAGAGAGAGAGAGAGAGAGAGAGAGAGAGAGAGAGAGAGAGAGAGAGAGAGAGAGAGAGAGATATGTATGTACAACTAATGTTTATCTACCTATCCCTTGTATCAATGACATTAGAAATCTGATTGACAACCTTCTTCATTTGACTGAACAACACCTTCCTTTTTGGAAATATTTTACTTTTCATATGTTACATTACCCTCACAAAGGATTACATAAAGGGCATGGATACTATGAATGTTCAAGGCCCGTTATTTATCTACCTTCTTTAGTTAAACCCTTCATGAACTGATAAGAAAGTGGATCGAGAATCATGTGTATTAAAGGAGTCTCTTGTATTCATGAAATCACATCATTCTCAAGTAGTTTGGCCTTAGGCATACCTGGAATTAAAGTATAATTGAAGTGAATAGATAAGTGCTTGAACATAGTGCCAACAAGATGGGGCCGAAGGCATTTGACCTAAAGGCCCAAATGATTTGTAGCTCAAAGGCCCATTGTTTTGCGGCTTGAAGCTTCACTAGTTTCTAGCATGAAAGCCTTTTATCCTTACCTCTTGAAATAGACCATGAACCCCCCCCTCCCGACCCACATCCCTACCACACTACCCTATTTGCTTGCTAGACCAAACTAAATTGTGTAAACATATGATAAAGGGACTTTAGGAAACATGATAATTTTACATATATTCAAATATGACCTAATCATTGTCCATCGAATTTGCATTTAATGTGATGAATTAACCTGTTAAGACAAACAAACCTATCAAAACATACATTTATACATATGCCTCCTCTATGTGGTTGGTGGTTGGTGAGTTTTAGCATCCCCCATGTCCACAATATGATAGAATCAGTCGACACTCGTACGCGTCATACCACTTTGAAATTGGTGAACCATAATAAAGCTTTAGAACTAGGAGCAATTGGAAATCAATGTTTCACCATTGCTGCATAATATTCAGCAAAAAAATGTGTGCGTTTCTTGTGAAAAGTGCCAATGTAATGAGAGATACTTGTTTTTCACCACGAAGGCTCAAACTTAAACTAAAAGAGAAAACGAGTACAAGAGAAAAGTTACAAAGAGACTAATTAACCTGTCATCTCTTGGTCAGAAATTGGAATGTACATTATTATTTTAAATTTAGCTTTTGGATTACAAATCTCTTGGTCAGAAATTGGAATGTACATTGTCATTTTAAATTTAGCTTTTGGATTACAAAGACATAGAGTGTCAATAAGAAAAGAATTTAAAAAAAATATTATTTTTATTTTTTGCCCAAAGGTAAGTGATTTAACTGGTTCAAATCTGCCAGGAGGCAATACACTGGCATAACTATGCTCATGTAGCAAGGGAGCGGTTGAATAGATTCAGAAATCTTACACCCATGATGATATATTTAATGTTCTTCTCAGTCCTATATTTACTTTCTTGAACTCCATGATCAGATGTCTGAATCCTTAGGAATATCTTTCATCATATGCAGATGTCTTCACCTCCCAACATAACTACGTCTTACTGAAAAGTTTCCAACCTTCTGTTGAAGACCGAGAAGAATCTCTTTATCTTATTGCGATGATGCATCATGACTCTTTCGATCAGTAATTTACTGAAGCTAGATCTATGAAATATCGAAGGTCAAATCATGCGAAACAAAGTAAGAGAATTTTTCGTCAACTTCATGATGACCAACCCATCGTTGGAAGCATTTTCTCATTATAAGCATCCTGGAATCAATGTTTCTGGTGCGTGATGTAAGCATCCAAATGAATGGGACTTCAGCTTCTACATGGAAATTGTTGTCTAAGGTATGGTTTGTAATGCGGAATAGTCTACCAGTGTAGAATCTTTTGCGATAAAGGCACTGGAGTCATTCTCAGGGTTCATTCATTCTTTCAATCAAGATGTTTGTTGATGCTGATTGCGACCACAATCCTACAAGACCCATCACAAGGTGAACTGCTACTCCTGCATGGTGAACTGTGCTTATTAAGGCCACAAGTAAGAGGCTGAAAACGAATAGAGATGCTACTGTCAATGGCAATGGTGAACTGCTCTTATGGCCACTTCTCCTCTTTTCTTGACGAATGCGAGGGGCTGGATGCAGCACATTCCTTCGGCTAATGCCATCAGAGTTGCACCAAGGAAAAACTTTAGTATGTGAGCCTTAGCTTGAAAATATTGTAACCCGCTTTTTTTAGGGCTACTCTTTTTAGATTTAAGGAAGGATTTATATTCAAAAGAACTTAGTTGGATACGAAGGAAAAATGCAGATGGATTTAGACAACTCGTAGATCTACAATGATCTACTAAGGGTTCTAGGCAACTAGTTGTGAGAAGCAAAATGAATGGCATGCCTTGCACGCACCTCCCAACAGATTATATAGCCCTTGCCTAGCCACCATCTAGAACCCTCTCTAAGGTCTAGCTAATCATCTGATCATCATGAATAAGATACCAACCATAAGATTCTTGGCTATCTCCCAAGCTAGGAACCTTGGGAGCTTTCCCTTGTTCTTCTAGGCACATGACTTGCTTAATATGTAACACTCTTTCCCCTTCTAAAGATCATTGTCCTCAATGATAGAGAAGAGTAAACAAAAACGTTTGAGCTAGAATATATGATTTCTAGAAGTGTTAGAGAGTGGGATGGGTTTCTTGAATATTAGATACTTTGGAATAGGGGATTCCTACTAC
>CM035422.1:52289893-52307393 GCA_020310875.1 Ceratopteris richardii
CCCCTCGTCTCTTTAATAAGCTTTGAGTAGAAGTATCTTATTCATAGTTGCCTTAGTGAAGACTCATTTGCTGGACCGTGCTAGCTTTCAAAGTGATTCTATTAGTTACTGAAGTCTATTGAACCCAACTTGATCAACTGAAGCCACTGATCTGAATTCGACTTGAAAAAAAAGAAGCCAACTTGAAATCCTCAGAGCATGCACTGTACAAGGACTGAGTTGAATGCTGCAAGCTCTTCATATAGCTATCTTCTCTTGGAAACCTCTCCAATCAATGCATGTACTGCTTGGAATTGGATGTACATCAGCTCTCCAAAATAGAACCATGCATTTTCAAGGTTTTGCTCTTGTTGCTTCAATCCTCGGTACCTAAGAGAGAAGGGTCCCACCGAGCGTGCCATCTGAAGAAGGGAGACCTGTGGACTCCATTTTGAAGAGAAAATATGAATGCTTAATCTCCGAGGGCACCTTCGACTCAAGGGGGTTCTCCTTAGGGAAGTATACCCTATGCTCGCTGAGGCACACACACCGAAAAACAGCAGATGATCGGTAGTGCACCTTATTGAAGATTTAGAACATCAATGATTCTAGGACACTTTCAAAAAAAATATCACATGAGATGCTACCAACTTATTTGTAGAAACCATTCTAACAAGAACAAAGAATGTCTTGAAATAAAAGCAACATTACATAGACAAGAATAAGACACTTCTTTCACTACAAGATAACCTGATGACTAATTACATGGACAAGACACAATAGCATAACATAAATAGATGGACGATTGAGGAGGAGAGTCCCAACTCACTCCGCAAGAAAAGGAAGACCTCTTTTCAGCCTAGGAACTTGAGAACTTGTAAGGAAGGAAGTGGCACGAAGTGATCGACCCACTCCTTCACAGAGCTCTTGATTCCATGCTTCAATCTTCCATCCACCCCTTGGAGAAGCTGGAAGGGACTCCCCTGTCTACACACTATGTAGAGTTCTTGCGTATGTGTACCCTCTTTCTATCTCTCTCCGCTTATTTTCTTTGATGGAGAGGTCTTCTTATATAGTTTTTCTGTGGGATTGGTTTTTCTCTCTCGATTCTGACATCCGGAGGCCCTTAATCATATTGTTGACATCATTAGTGACATCATTAGCTCGTAACCGACTTTATAATTGTTCTTGGGAACCGCCCTCGAACTCCTATATAAGGAGGCATTGGCCACATACATACTCAGTCTTTCCAATACCAGTCTTGAGAGCTCAAAGAGTGACTCCCAAGTAAGTCTCCCCAAGTTCCAGTTCCAGTTCTTGTCTTGTTCCTTGTTCTAGTCTTGTCTAGTCCTGTATCTTGGACATCTCGCTTTGTCCTTTTGTAATCTCGTAGTAGGAGATCTTGTCTAATTATTTCTTGTATCTAGTTCATCTTCTTGAAGGGAGTTCTTGTAATCTAGATATCTTGCTCCATATCTATCAATCCCGGGTTGCGGGATTTCTTGTGTTAGCTATATATTCTTGTGTTATTCCCCTACGTGGGTGGTCTTGTAATCAAAAGTATAATTCTAAAATCTTGTCTAGTCTAGTCAGAGGGCACAATCTAGTGCTCCCCTGACATAATGGACCCGTTCTGCTTGGACTAATCTTCCTACAACAAAACAGAGAAGAATTCCTCAAATGTTAAGGCATTTGGATTGTCTTTCATTGTCAAGCGAAGAGTAGAAGCAAAACTCTGATATGATCTAGAAGATCATTTAGTACAGTATACACAAGTGAATTGTCCGGTAAGACTTCGTCAACAATGTAGAGGAAATTCTTGTTCTCTTGTGCTCGAGGTGGGTTCTTTTTCTTAGTGTAGTATGCACTATGTGTTTGCTTTGCACAGATTACAAACTAGACAGAAGAAGAGTGAAGATGAAGAATTACAGAAGCATTACTCCATTATCATAAATGTGGAAGTGTACAAGGTAGACGATATAATCACAATGAAGAAAGCAAAGGGACAGCTAGCAATTCCACAATTTGACTAGAGAATCCAACTCAAGGCACTAGTGAAGCACACTAGTCTCTTGTTAAGCACTCGATTCTTCTAAGGAATTGAACTCACAACCTCTTGGTTAGGAATGTGATGGGCTAACCACTTGCCCCAAAAGCCATGGTGGAGGATTATTCCTAATCCTCTCTCTTAGGGTTTAGTTCAACCATCTCCTATCTATCAAGGGTGTGGTTCAATCATCTCCTTCCTATCACTTTATTACATTCTTCCCCCTTTGCTCAATCATTGTCCTCAATGATCTGCTCTTGTATCCCTTTAGCCTCGGTGATGAGCCCCTTGAACTCCCTAGGTACCCTTGAATTGATGTCCTCAACCTCGCACAGTTTCTTGAACCTTGTTTGCAACTTTGGTCTCTTGAACCCTTGCTCTCAACCTTGGTGTCTTGAACCTTCTTGTTCGCAACCTTGGTTTCTTGGGCCCTTGTTCTCAACCTCAGTCTTGAACCTTGTTCTCACCCATGTTTGGTATCTTGAACCCTCAATCAAGTGCCACCCATGGTTTCCCAACGGCTTTACAGTTTCTAGCTATCTCATTAGATTTGGAAAGTTCATTCTGAGACCTTTCCAACGGTATCTTATATGCCTCAATCCGACCTACGGATTGAGAGATACACCTCAATCTTTGTTGGGCTAACCTCTGAAAGCGACGTGCGCTACTTTGTACCCTTTCATATAGAGAATGCCCAAGCTCCTTTTTTAGAGGCCATTAGGTCAATCCACCTTTCCCAAGCCTACTTCCTAGGCTCTGATACCAATGTAAGGAATTAATCTCACAACCTCTTGGTTAGGAATGTGATGGGTTAACCACTTGTCCCAAAAGCCATGGTTGAGGATCACTTCCTAATCCTCTCTCTTAGGGTGTAGCTCAACCATCTGCTATGGATCAAGGTTGTGGTTCAATCATCTCCTTCCTATCACTTTATTACAATTCTCGTAGACATACTCTGTTTGTCCAACCTCAGTGACAAGACCAGAGCCTCTTGTCTAACTCCTGATTGAGTTGTTGAAGCTTGGGAGTAGCAACACACTTTGCTCCAGTGACCTCAGTTTGGTATATCATATATGATGTATCTCTTGTGTCCCATATCTAGTATCTCTTCTCTTGTGTCTCCTATCTGGTGTCTCTCCTATAAAAGCTGGCTCTCTGTCAGGTGGTTATTCCATCACTCTTCACTCGCACTTTTCTTGTACTTTGCCAAGTTTGGTACCCTATGTGTTGTGCCAAATCCGATACTTTGGCCTCCACTCTTTTTCTCTTTTCTGTTTGTCTCCACTTTTTTTTTGTTGCGCCGCTTCTGGCGGGTCCTTCTCTTTAGTTCACCTTTTCGAGATGAATTTGAAAAATTAGTCCTTAGACCACTTTGTGAAATCGGCCTTCTTCCCTTGCCTTGAACAAGTTTTGAAAATTGGTCCCTTGCTTTGGATCAATTCTAAAAAAGACGAATTTTGTGAAATTGGTCTCTTGTTGTAGACCAATTCTAGAAATGAATAATATTGCGAAATTGGTCTCTTGTTTTAGATCGATTCTGAAAATTGGTGTTTCGCAATTTGTTTTGCGAAATTGGTCTCTTGTTTTAGATCGATTCTGAAAAAAAATAATTTTGTGATATTGGTGTCTTGTTTTAGACCAATTTTGGAAAAGCTTGTTTTAGACCAATTGTGAAAAAGACCAATTTTATGAAATTGGTCTATTGTTTTAGACCAATTCTGAAAAAGTCCAATTTTGTGAAATTGGTCTCTTGTTTTGGACCAATTATGAAAAAGACGAATTTTTGTGAAATCGGTCTTTGTTGCCTTGCACGGATCTTGAAGAACACCAATTTTGTGACCTCAGTCTCCTTTCGTGTGTTATATCAATTCTGAAAATACCAATCTCAATCTTATTCTGTAGACCAATTTTGAGAATTGGTCTCATTTTGTAGATCAGTTCTGAAAATTAGTTTCATTTTGGAGACCTATTCTGAAAATTAGTCTCATTTTGGAGATCAAATTTGGAAATTAGTATAATTTTGGAGATTAATTCTGAAAATTAGTCTGATTTTGGAGACCAATTCTGAGAATTAGTCTGATTCTGGAGACCAATTCTGAAAATTAGTTCGATTCTGGAGACCAATTTTTCAAATTAGTCTGATTTTCGAGATCAAATAAGAAAATTAGTCCAATTCGAGAGACCAATTCTGAAAATTAGTCTGATTTCGGAGACCAATTCTGAAAATTAGTCTCATTCTGGGGATCGATTCTGAAAATTAGTCTCATTTTGGAGACCAATTCTTAAAATTAGTGTCATTATGCATACCAATTCTCAAAATTAGTTTCATTTTGGAGACCAATTCTAAAAATTAGTCTCATTATGAAGACCAATTCTGAAAATTAGTCTCATTTTGGAAACAAATTTTGAAAATTAGTCTCATTATGGAGACCAATTCTGAAAATTAGTCTCTTTATGCAGACCAATTTTTAAAATTAGTCTCATCTTGTACTTCCATAGATTTTGCAATTAGACTGCATTAGGTGCACCAAAAAATTGTGTAGGGGGCCAATTTAGGCTATACAGGTTGCCCACCACTACTTCACTCTCGGTCTCGGAGAGTGCCTTGATACTTCCGTCTAAAGTAATTAGTGCTTTCTTCTTCCCCCCCCCCCCCCCAAAAAAAAAAAAAAAAAAAAAAAAAAAACAACTAAAATGAAATACAATAGCATAATTACAAAAAAGGGTAAAAGTGATGCAGTAATTATATGATGCTAAAATGGAAGATCCATATACAACTCATACTGAAAAATGAACTACGCGGAATGAACTACACGGAACTGACAATAGCTAGTGAGTAAAAATGATCTAAATGTATGAAGTCTGCTGTAGGGTGGATCCCCCAGATCCGTGGCTGAAAATAAGTCTGCTGCCATTATGTGTAAGGCCTTTGCTCTTTCATATCTGTCCTTGTAGAATGTGACCGTCGTCTTTAATTCCTTGATTTCCTTGTGCGATTTGAGGTTCTATTGCTCAATATGTGACATTGTAAGCAATTCTGCTTGTATCCTTCCTAAACTCTGCTTCTATGTGGTTCATGCGATCGCAGATTTCTCTATTGTAGCTCTCCATAGACTACCAAAGTCTGCATAGTTGTGATGTACATATGCTGTTCATCGAAGGCGGCCAACTGAGTTTTGACTGAAGCTTCCCCTTCTTCAGATAACTGCATCATTTGACGAATTGTTTCTGCTGCTCTCTTCAAGGGTAAACCAGGTGGAGGAAGGGACTCTGGTGTGGAGGAAATGGAAGCTACTTGTGGTGAAGTAGAGTTAAGAATGGGGATAGAAGCAGTAGTGTTGGAGGATGTGGATGTAGGGTTATGTAGTGGTGTATGGAGGGGGGGTAGATATAGCAATGAGTGGAGGTGTAGCAGATGACGAGGAGATGAAATGTGGGGCTGAACTTGGTGTGGAACATGGGGAAGATGGTTCAGGATTGTCTATGCTTAACAAAGTGGGAAATGGTTGCTGGGTTGGTGGGCAAGGTTGTAGCGGAGGAGGTTGAGAGCAAGGTTGTGGAGTATGAGTGGGGCTGATAGAGTGGTGTGAATGGCAGGGAGTAGACGGTGTATTGGTGAAGGTGGATGAAGTAGTGGTTAGTGGAGTGGTGACCGATGTAGTGGGAATGGGTGCTATAATGGGTGAAGTGGCAGTGGATGTAGTGGGTATGGGTGGTACAATGGGTGAAGTGGCAGAGGTAATTATAACTGAAGTGGCCATAGTGTTATGTGTAGTAGAAGGTGGGCTTGGATGCTGAGGGGAGAAAGACAATTTCTTACCGGTTTTCAATGCCGCATAACCTCGTTCTGGAAGTGGAAGTGCATGTAAGGCTGCTCTCAAATCCTTGACTACTTTTGCCCTCTTCTTGTTGGATGATGGCAACTTTGATCGAAGCACATACGTCCGCCGCTTATCCTTGCTGTGACTCTAACTAGCGGATGAAGACGAAAGGTGAGGGTATAATGCTGGAAGGGTATGTAACCAGGTAAATATGCACGTGGAATAGACGTGGAATTTCGTAGCCCCTTTATTGGTCTGTGCCACAAAACGCTCCCTTTTATCGAGCATGGAATGCCAAAGGAGTTGGTGGAATGGGTATGCTTTGGGGGTAAGGAAGCATAGGAGAGCATCACACATGGAAAGATTGGTAAATGTGAGCTTAGATTTCATGTCACGTAGTAGAAAATAGAATTTTGAAAGCACATAGGATTGGAGCTGTAGCCAGGACAGCCAGTTTATCTTCGAATGTTGCCTTGCATTTCTCAATCAGATGGTTTTCAGGGATTCCTGAGTAGGTATGGACTCCGGCTGGGAGTATAGAGTAACCACATCCATTGCTAAAGCCAACATGTCTGTAGACAAGCTGCCCCAGGAAAGTTTGGAAAGGAAGTGAAAAAGTCAATTACCTCCATATGATCCAGTTCTTCTGAGAGGGAAACTAATGAGAATTCCTTGAGGCCCATCACCTTCAGCTGATCATCTGAGAACAAATGTTGAAGAGTTTTCCTTGCAGTTGGCATAGCAGAAATGGCATGGATTAGTATGCCGCTGTGTGTTTGAGAGGTATGTGAGAATGAAGATGTACCTTCTGATGCATCCATTGATGAGAGGGTTTGTGAAGGCATGAATTCAGACCAAGTCTCTTTCTAACTAATGTCCTGATTGGTCTATATCTTCATCATAGGAGACGACTATGCTCATATTCACGATCTGGCATTTGTCCTTGGTTGGAGCATCCGTTGTCCTTGGCTGGTTGTGAACGGGTTGGTCCGGATGCTGGACGTGGTCATTAAGTGCAGGTGCTGCTGTGAGAGATG
Organism: Ceratopteris richardii; assembly: GCA_020310875.1. Taxonomy (NCBI): domain Eukaryota; kingdom Viridiplantae; phylum Streptophyta; class Polypodiopsida; order Polypodiales; family Pteridaceae; genus Ceratopteris; species Ceratopteris richardii. The sequence continues at coordinate 52,296,778 of CM035422.1, forward strand.
AGCAGGTGGAGATGAAGAGACCATGGCGAGTAGGCTATCGAACTGTAAATTACGGCTTGGTAGCAATTATCACGCAGACGGGTGGGGTTAAGAGAACAACTCTAATCAGTAAGAAGATGACCCGAGAGGTGATTAGAGGGGAAATTGCGGAGGAGAGTAGGAAAAAAGGGGGAAACGTATGAGCTGGATTGACATGACATGATGCAATTGGTCGCACAGCTTGGTCAATTGATAGACAATTGGGGAGAGAGAAATCGGTATGAGTCAACCGTTGGAGTTTGAGGTCTACGGAAGCATGCGAACATCACAAGGAAGAAGAAGAAGTTCGGAGAACAACACACAATACTGAATGTATTACCACTAGAATGTATAAAGATTAGTGACCCATTAGGGCAATAGGCGTATATACAAGCCGGGGGAAAAAACCTCCTAAAGAGGGAAAAAAGTGGCCCGACGGTCCTAGAGTGTTCACACATCACTACCTAAATATATCAACAAAACCCCCTAAGAGTGATGCGATGAATGAGGAGTTGGCACTCATGTATAAGGAAGTGCCAAGCTATGTGGAATCAATCCAGCCCAAAGCTTTGCGGAAAGCTTCAAACTTCTCCCTAGGCAGAGCCTTTGTGAAAAGGTATGCAATGTTCTCCTCTGGGGGCACATATGCTAAACTGATCTCTCTAGCAGAGAACCTCTCCTTGACATAATGATAGTGCACTTCATTGTGCTTAGTGCGAGCATGGAACACAGGGTTCCTCACAACTTCGAGCCAATGCGCTCTGACTGTCAGTCAAGATGGCGATGCCAGAAGATTGGCCAACACCCAAGTCAGCTCTGACTGTCAGTCAAGATGGTGATGCCAGAAGATTGGCCAACACCCAAATCAGCCATAAGGCATCTGAGCCACACACACTCAATAGTCACTTCGAGCCAATGCGCTCTGACTGTCAGTCAAGATGGTGATGCCAGAAGATTGGCCAACACCCAAATCAGCCATAAGGCATCTGAGCCACACACTCAATAGTCACTGTGAAAGATTCCCTATAGTCAGCCTTACAAGTGGAAGTGGCCACAATAGGCTTCATCTTGCTCAACCAAGATATACATGAGCTACCATGCATGAAGCAAAAGCCACTAGTGGACACACAAGTGTCATAGCAACCAACCCTGCCAGAGTCAAAAAAAGCATGTAAATCTGGAAGTAGTGATCCCCCTTGGGATAAAACAATCCAAGTAGCTGGGTACCACTCAAGTAGCAAAAGATGCTCTTAACCACGTGCCAATGCTTGACACCAGGGCAATGCATAAACCTGCTTATCTTTGAGACAACAGACTGAATATCTGGTTGAGTAATGAATAAGTAAATCAAGCATCCAACAACCTGATGATAGAGAACAACATCAAATGCATCTCCAACATCATGAAGACTCAATCGTAAACCTGTCTCCATAGGAGTGGCAATGGGTTTACTGTCTTCAAGACCAAAACGCTGCAATAATGTGTTAATATATTTCGTTTGACACAAAGCTCTTCCGCCATCAACTTGCATAAATTGAATGCCCAAATAATGATGCAAATGCCCCAAATCAGACATCTCAAATGAGGCATGCAAATCAGCCTAGCAATATGCTTCTCATGAGGAGCATGTCATCAACATAGACAACAATGATTAGAAGCACATCATTTGCGCGCTTAACATATAAGGTGCTCTCAGTTGAACTGTTCTCAAAACCATGTGCAATGAGGTAGGCATGTATCTTTTCATACCAAGCATGTGGTGCTTGCTTCAAACCATATAATGCCTTTTTTAACCAGCACACTTGGTTTTCATGCCTTTTCTGCATAAAGCCACGAGATTGAAAAACATACACTTCTTCATTCAAGTCACTATTTAGAAATGAAGTTTTAATGTCCAACTGACACACATTCCAACCATGATGAGCTACAAATGCACAGATGCTACGAACATTAGTCATTCAGAAAGTAGGAGCAAAGGTCTCATCAAAGTCAATGCCTCTTTCTTGAGCATAACCCTTTGCAACAAGCCTAGCCTTATACCTATCAACTGTTCCATCAGGCTTATGCTTCAGCTTGTATACCCACTTAGTGCCCATAGGCTTCGTGCCAAGAGGCAAGTCACATAAAGACCATGTATCATTCTTCATTATAGCATCATATTCAGATTGCATAGCAACCATCCAATTTTTTGAATTTTGTGCTTCATCAAACAAAACAAGCTCATTCTCATCACAAAACTAGAGGAAGCCATAGCATAGCAGTCTGATGCAAAAGAAGCACTATGAGAGCTAGAACGAGTACAATATGACAGAGTTGCATCTAATTTGTTGTCACACAAAGTTTGCACCAGCCATTTTGGATTAGTTTTTGCCTCCTCAATATGAGCTCTCTCATGAACAAGTGCATCATGTAAATCTGCATCAGAAATGGAGTGATTTGCATCATCACATAAAACCTGGAAAGGCTAAGAAGTTGCCTCATTAAGACCAACACTAGACTGTCCACCTGTAAAAAGAGGCAACAAAGTGTCATACATGACTTTGGAGCTAACTGAGGTCTCCTTAGTACATGAAAGTAATGGCTGAATAGCATCTTCCACAAAAACAACATCACGGCTAATCAAAATGCGTTTAGTGTGTGGATGATACAGACGATAGACTTTGCTTTTAGAACTGTACCCCACGAAAATACGTTTACATTTCACTTTATTATCCATTTTCCTACATTGTTGTTCAAACACTAATGCATATCCCAGACAACCAAAAACACGCAGGTGAGCAACAGATGGCTTACGACCACATCAAGCCTCATATGGAGTAATAGACTCCAATGCTTTAGTGGGACACCCTCACACATAACTGCACACATAACAACCTCAAGCCAGAAACTATGTGGTAAAGCCTGACTCTTGACTATACACCTCGCCATCTCCATGAGTGACCTGTTCTTCCTTTCAACAACTCCATTCTGTTGAAGTGTATACGGCACTGTACACTGATGTTTTATCCCACATTTAGCCAAAAATGCATTAAAATCAAAAGATATATATTCCCCCTCTCGATCAGAACGGAGGGTGTCCATTTTACATGCTGACAGATTTTCAGTCAAAATCAGAAACTGTTTGAAGCACATAAACACTTTAGACTTAGCTTTCAATGGATATACCCATGCATGCCTTGAGAAATCATCAATGAAAGTCACGAAGTAAAGATAGTTTCCAAAAGAGAGTAGTCACGAGAAATCTGCTTAGGACCATAGACATCATTGTGAACAAGCTGCAATTTCTAAGTAGCTCGAACTGAACCATCTTTTGGGAATGAGGAACATTGCAATTCGCCCAAAATACAACCTTCAGATACATGTTTACCAGGTGCCTCAAGTTTGGGCAAAGAGAACGCCATTTCAGATTTCTGTAAGTGTAGCAAACTAGCATAATTCAAATGACCAAAGCATGCATGCCAAAGCTTTGCATCTGATATAGCTTGAGAATCATGTAATGCACATTTTGAATCATTCACAGATTTTTCATAGTCTATGAGCTTATACAACCCCTCCCATAAATGCCAAAAGCAATAATTGACGTCGCCATTTGACGACGTTAGATTCTTCTTGATCCCGGGCACAAATAAAGCATCTGACAATGTTAAAGAACTACCATCAACAGTAGTCAGAATGATCTTTCCAACTTCCATGAAAGGATAAGAGGAGTTGTTGGATCATATGACAGTATTCCCTATAGGGGCAAGCTCAAGTGAAGTGAAGAAACTGCGCCACGAGGTAATATGTTTGGTTGCCCCATTATCAACGTTCCAAGCATTTGAGCCTATTGCAGACATACATTGTTCATGAGAAGATAGGTCATAACCGCAAACAGTGGTAAATGCCAATTCTTCACTCCGCACAAGATTAGATGACTTTGTTTTGGGTGTAGAGGCCTCTACAACAACCATTCTAGCCTCTTTCTCCCTTGCCTCTTTAGTAGCCGGTTTCGGATAACTCTTTATGACATGATCATTTCCTTTAGAGTATCTGCAAAACAATTTTTGTTTTTCTATTTTTTTCTTGTCTGTGTCATCCTTCTTTGATTCTGCAGAATTAGCAGATTTTTGCTTACTAGTAGAAGAGCTCCATTTACCTTTTCCCTTCTGACTAACTAGAAAGCTTGATCTTCAACACGCATAATGGACCTTTTCTGCCTAGATTGATCTACCTCCAACAGAACAGAGACTAACTCCTCAAATGTTAAGGCATTCGGATTGTCTTCCATCATCAAACGAAGAGTAGAAGAAAAACTCTGGTATGAATTGGGAAGACCATTCAGAACAAGAATATGAAGAATATTACCATCTTCAACACCGTCTGTATCACCTTCAGCAACTCTGTTTGCAGGTGTAATAGGACGTTTTTCAACACCTTGCACAATATTCCAGTCCTTTTGCAACTAATACATGACGCATGATATAAGCCCATAATGGGTAATTGGTATCGTCCAACTTATCGTCAACGGCCAACATATCGAATACAACACTACTTTGAGCCATGGCCACCGACTAAAATACCCTGATGCAAAGAAAATGACTGTAACTCAAAAAGTTGAACATAACTACTCTATTGAGATATGCTAAACTTGTAGTAGACTTCGAGACCCTTATAATGGCGAACCAAAACCTGTATATATGTTTGGCACAAAAGACGAAATTGTCTGCACAAGTGGTGCAATAGTGCGTTAGGAGGCCGAAACAAGCTCCAATCGCGATTTCGATACCAGAGAGTGAAGATGTTTTGAACTCCTAATCACCCTGAGTGTTCTCACCAAATTTCGTGTGGGACTGTGACCGAAGAGGTGTTGACGACGCCCTAGATGAAGCAGCGACATGCTCTGATACCAATTGTTGGAGTTTGAGGTTTGCAGAAGCATGCGAGCAGCACAAGGAAGAAGAAGAAGCTTGGAGCATATAACACAATACTAAATGTATTACCATTAGAATGTACAAAGATTAGTGACCCATTAGGGCAATAGGCGTATATGGAAGCCGAGGGAAAAGAACCTCCTAAAGAGGGAAAAAAGTGCCCCGGCGGTCCTAGAGTGTTCATACACATCACTACCTAAATATATCAACATCAACAAAGACGAATCGAATTGAAGAGTTGCACGAAGTTGGTGGGCAAAGCGATGGAGGGCGATAGATGTGCTAGTAGTTTGTAGAGGAGTTTTATGGACATATGGGTGGACGATGGTACACAAATTGATATAATTAGGAGGACTACTTCATATTGGGATGCACTTTATGGATAGATGGATGGATGGATTGAATTGATACAAATCAGAGGTAAATTGAGTTGTCTTGTTGCTGTGAATTTTATGGACATATGGGTGGATGGCGATGCACAAATTGATATAATTAGGAGGACTAATTCAGATTGGGTGCATTCTTATGCCGAACATGAATTCGCATTGTTTCGCTCATGTGAACTGTACAAGTCGACGTTAATCTGACCATCGATGCTAATTTTTACATGGCAATTGCATGTCCTGAGAACGCATCTATCTTCTATCTAGAAGGACTTCCTGAATGTTCTGTTTGTACTCGCATTCAAGCTATGGAAGCAGCCACCGCTTCTCTATCTTTGGCTGTTGCGATAGGGCAGTAGCTGATACCTGTCAATGAGCTCTTGGGAGAGTGGGAACCGGACGGATTATACAATTTGAATTTAGGAATGAGCAGTATGACGAATGGTCTAACGGATTGGGCGACTGCTGGAGGAATTCGGCCGTGGAGTTGGAGGCGGGTGTGCATAATTAGACGTTCAGATTTGGTACCGATGAAGTGTAGACGACAAGAGAACTCGTTGGGGGTTGATAGATTGATAATTTGAATTTGAAGGCATATTGCGAATAGCTTAGGGTCGAGAAAGAAACCTGCTTCAAGGTGTTGACGAATTGAGACCAACGAGTATTTCTGGGTCGAATAGCTCTAAGAAAGGGAAATTTGGTAGAGATTCTATGGGAAATGGGACAAATTTAGTTATGCCAAGCATGGGAAGGACTAAAAACATGCAAAAATTGAAACATTCTTTAGGAGTAAAAAATCCGGACTAGGTTTGTAGACGAATTCATTGTACTAGTGGTACAGGATTTTTTTAAAAAAATTTTAAATTTTTATTTTATTTTTCTTTTTATTTTTAAACCTCTAAGAGTGAACATTGTTACAAGTAGAGGTTTTGTGGTAGTAGAGGCATTTGACTTCTAATCAAGGGATCGTGGGTTCGGTCCCAACGGGTGTGCCAAATTGAGCACTTGCAGAGGAAATTCTTGTTCTCTTGTGCTTAAGATGGGTTCATTTCTTTGTGCAGTATGCACTATGTGTTTGCTTTGCACAGATTACAAACTATACAAAAGAAGAGTGAAGATGAAGAATTACATAAGCATTACTCCATTATCATAAACATGGAAGTGTACAAAGTAGGCGGTACAATCACAATGAAGAAAGCAAAGGGACATTTAGCAACTCCACAAATTGACTACAGTATCCAACTCAAGGCATAGTGAAGCACACAAGTCTAGCGAAGCACACAAGTCTCTTGCTAAGAACTCAGTCCTTGTAGGCTTACTCTGCTTGTCAACCTCAGTGACATGACTAGAGGTTCTTGTCTAACTCCTCGACTTAGCTGCTGAAGCTTGGGAGTAGCGACACACTTTGCTCTGGTAACCTCACTCTGGTATATCACATATGATGTATCTCTTGTGTCTCGTATATGGTATCTCTTCTCCGGTGTCTCCTCTATATAAGCGGGTTCTCTGCGAGGCAGTTACTCCACCACTCTTCACTCTCACTTGTCTGGTACTCTGCCAAGTCTCGTACTCTACGTGCCCTTCCAAATCTGGTACTTTGGCCTCCACTCTCTTTTCTACTCCGCTACTTCTGGTGGGTCCCTTATCTTTAGTTTGCCTTTATGAGTTGAATTTGAAAAATTAATCCTTTTTGGAAAAATTAGTCCTTAGACCAATTCTTGGAATTGTTCTTTGTGAAATTGGCCTTCTCCCCTTGCCTTGGGCAAATTCTGGAAATTGGTCCCTCGCTTGGGACTAATTATGAAAAAGACGTATTTTGTGAAATTGGTCTCCTGCTTTAGATCGATTCCGGAAAAGACTAATTTTGCGAAATTGGTCTCTCGTTTTAGACCAATTTTGTGAAATTGGTTCTTTATTTTAGACTTATTCTGGAAAAGACCAATTTTATGAAATTGGTCTCTTGCTTTAGATCAATTCTGGAAAAGACTAATTTTGCGAAATTGGTCTCTCGTTTTAGACCAATTTTGAAAAAGACCAATTTTGTGAAATTGGTTTTTTATTTTAGACTAATTCTGGAAAAGACCAATTTTATGAAATTGATCTCTTGTTTTAAACCGATTATGAAAAAGACTAATTTTGTGAAATCGGTCTCTTGTTTTAGACCAATTCTGAAAAAGACCAATTTTATGAAATTGGTCTCCTGTTTTAGACCAATTCTGAAAAAGACCAATTTTGTGAAATTGGTCTCTTGTTTTGGACCAATTCTGAAAAAGACGAATTTTTGAGAAATTGGTCTCTGCTGCCTTGGGCGGATCTTGAAGAAGACCAATTTTGTGAACTCAGTCTCCTCTCTTGTGTTAGATCGATTCTGAAAATACCAATCTTATTCTGTAGATAAATTTTGAGAATTGGTCTCATTATGTAGACCAATTCTGAAAATTAGTCTCATTCTAGAGACCGATTCTGAAAATTAATCTCATTGTGGAGACCAATTTTGGAAATTAGTCTGATCGTGGAGACCACCAATTCTGAAAATTAGTTTGATTTTGGAGAACAATTCTGAAAATTAGTCTGATTTTAGAGACCAATTCTAATAATTATTCCAATTTCGGAGACCAATTTTGAAAATTAGTCTCATTCAAGAGATCAATTCTAAAAATTAGTCTCAACCAATTCTGAAAATTACTCTCATTATGAAGACCAATTCTGAAAATTAGTCTCATTTTAGAGATCAATTCTAAAAATCAGTCTCATTATGGAGACCAATTCTGAAAATTAATTTCATTTTGGAGACCAATTCTGAAAATTAGTCTCATTATACATACCAATTCTTGTATCATTATGCAGACCAGTTTTGAAAATTAGTCTCATTCTGTACTTCCATAGATTCTACAATTAGACTTCATTAGGTGCACCAAAAAATTGTGTAGGGGGCCGATTTAGGCTATACAAGCAAAAATCATTGCTCCTTCAAATCTTTAATGTTTGTCAAAAAAGTGTCCATAGAATCTCCTTCATTCATATGCTCACTCTCCAACTATTTTCGAAGGTAAACAACATGAGCCTCATTTCTTGCCTGGTACAAAGTGGTAAGTGTATCCAAAGCATCCTTTGCTATTTTGCAAGAGTGAATGTGAGGGATAATGACATGTCTGCTAGACAAAGCTATCAATGCAAATGCCTGAGCATCTTTGCTATCCCAATGAAGTTGCTGTGCATTAGGTGCAGCAGGAACCGTTAGAGTAGAGTAGTGCTAGGCAAGTTTATTATTTGAGGTCTTCTTCCTATCCCTGATCCCTGGAAGGATTTTCAGGATTTTCTTCATCATAGGCTGGGCCTCTTTGCTCCTGCCACTTGTGGGCCTTGGAAGCCTCAGGTTAGATGGATCTTCGTCCAGATGAAGCTTACAAGCTTTTGATGGCGCAATGAGGACCGGTTTGCTTGTAGTATCTTGAGATCTTGGGAAAAGTTACATCTTGCTCTTGTTGAGCTCCCTACTTCACGTGTTTAGGAGCATCTTATTACTTGGAACCCCCTCATTTGCTCGGAGAGAGGGTTCATGGTTGGTTCCCACCTGCATGTTTCCTAAGGGGAGTCTGCTAGGGACCTTGGGTGGTATGTTGATGCTTGGATCAGTTTTCAAAGTCTTCGCGAGGTGTGGACGAAGGACAAAAGTATGGGCATGCATGGTGTGCCTCATGTGATTAGGGATGTTGAGGCCACTATTTCGAGGGATTAGGGGCCTCAGATCGATCCCCAACCTCAAACGACTTCGCTTCGGGCGTTTACTCAGACGGAGGTTTTGATTGTTGTCCGGGGAATCTATGAGGAAGGGACTCTCTTCTTCGAGATCGGCGAAGAGGGGCGGATGATTAGCTCTTTGGTGGAGCCCGAGATCATCGCGGATTGTACCGTTGAGTGGCTTTGGGTGGTTGGCATGCAGGGTCGGGACTGGCATATCGATCGTGACCCGACAAACATCCCGACCCCTCTTGGTTGGCGTCTTTGGGCTTGGGAGGCTTGGCCATTATCTCGCCTCCTTTGGGACCCTAGGGAGTGGTAGTGGCACGATCATCTCTCCTCAGAAGAGGCCTGCACTATCCCCTTCTTTCCGTACTCTGTGAGGCTGGGGCGGCGGATCATCCAATCATGTGAGCTGGTCAGTCGTGCTTTGGCTGAGTCTTGGCAGTTAGGTGGCCTCACGAAGGAGTTTCTCTTGTCCTTTTGGCATCAAATGTGGGGTGCTCAATAGTCCCGACGGGTTGTCCTCTTTTAGTGGCTGGTTGCCCATAGGAGCATTGTTGTTTGCACTTGGTTGAGCTTTGTGGGGCTGATCTCCAGATTGTACAGGTCATGGCTATTACTTGGAGTCACAATGGCATTGTCTTTGGGATTGCTTGTTAGCTCAGCAAATTCGGTAGTGGATCTTGAGACTTCTTAGTTGGCGGGCGGGGCCTCATACCATCACTTGGGGTGCGGTTGCTTAGGTTTCTCTCTCTGGCCCGACCCTCATTTACGAGCATGAGGTTGGCAATACGGTTCTTCTAATCACGATGGGTAGTTTGGCATCACTCACGATTTGCACATCTGTGCTTGGAGCGATGCGGACAACCCTTATCGGGAGCTGATTAGAAGCCTTACCTTATGGTTCATTTGGCAGGCAAGATATCGGCACATCTTCAAATGGCGCGCAATTCCTTTGGCCGAGATTGTTCGGGACTTTTGGCTGGAGCTGGTCTGCACCTTGCATGGGCGGACTATCTTCAGGGGGACTCCGATGGAACCTCCCGGTGGCGACATGCCTTCCTTCAACTTTTAAAGAAAGGCCCCTTCTTTACCATTTAGGCCGATACTATGGATTGGAGCTACTGGCTACGTGCCTGGCTTTTATCCCCTCCTCACATTGCCACCTCTAGGAGATAGGTTTTTAGAGGTTTTGGGTTGTTGTCTGGGGTGATTGTTCCCCCTTGTATTCATTTCTTGTTCCACGATTTGGATTGTAGCCCGTTGGGCGTTTTCTCTTACTAATGGAAGGATCTATTTGTGGGGAAAAAAAGTTCTTCCACTAGATGAACTCTAGAACATCTTGCTCGGTTAGTCCATTGAACAGCTTTCTCACATCCTACTCTGATAGAGCCATAAAGAAATTCCAAGGAGGCTATAGCTTCAATGCCATAGAGTAGGTGGAAAAGTGTGTGCCCTGTAGTAACTTTGTATGCAGTTCTCAAGGCCCAAAGTACTCCCAAGTAGAGGATGCTCCATGTGGTGGGCTGTTGATGACACATTTTCTTTAGCAAGGAAATCA
>CM035422.1:52327393-52334893 GCA_020310875.1 Ceratopteris richardii
GGATTGCGAAGCTATGGTGGAAGTCATATATGCAGACTCGAACGTGTTCTGGTCCAGTTCTATGGAAGGAATTTAGAGAACAAGCTGAAAAACGCTATTGTTCTCCATACTACCATATGGAGAAGAAGATGGAGTTCTACAATTTTCGACAACATGAAAGTGATAAGCATAGCTTATCTGTTGATGAGTACAAAGAGAAGTTCCTACGTCTTCATAAATATGCATTAGAGGTTAGTGGTAATGCTCTAAAGAGTAAATTTATTGAAGGGCTTCGTGAGGAACTTCGCTATCAAGTCAAGGGATCTGGATGCATTGATTTCTTGATGCTGTTGCGATGGCTAAGAACTTTGAGAAGATGGAGAAGTTCAATTTGTAGAAGGCAAATAGAAGCAGATTCATTGCAACGGGACATAGGCCACAAAGACATGTTGCAATGAACATGAACAATTCAAAGAAAACTCCATCTTCTAATAACCAAGGTAAGAACCCTGCTCGGCCGGTGGAAAATCAAAGGAGGCGTCAACCAATTGAGTGGCAACAAGACCCTAATTTTATTGAGAGGGCAAAAAGACTTGGTCTGTGTTTTCATTGCGGGGAGCAAGGGCATCGGACATAGGAGTGCCCGAACAAGGCAGTCTTTCGATCCGCACAATCAAAAGCGATAAACATCATCGAGGAGGGTACAATTATTGAGGAAGCAGATGATGGTAGTAAGTGCCCTAACTCTACTTTACGTTGCATGGTGGTTAGTTCTTTCCCAAAGGCTTCTGTAATCATGATTCCGGGTATGATTTCTGCGCATAAAACCAGATTTTTGATCGATTCAAGTAGTACCCATTGTTTTTTATCTTTCAAATTGGTACAAAATCTAGGGATAGCCCTAAATATGCAGATAACCAGACCTGTAGAGATGGCCAATGGACGATTACACTACACAAAAGGATATGTTGAAAACCTCAAATTTACTCTTTCTAATAGGCGCTTTTTTGGAAGTTTCCATGTAATTGAGATGAAATAGAGTGATGTAATCATAGGCATGGATTGGTTAGTCAAAAATTATGCGACAATTAATTGTGAACAAAGAACGATCACTTTAAAGCTAGACGATGAATCTATTCATATTCTAGGTGATGTCCTTAATCCTAAACCTACTCTTATTTCTGCTATGCAGATAATTAGAGGTATACGTGATGGCTGTAAAACATTTGTAGTATATGTGAACAATCTGTATGAGGAAGGTAATGACGAAGATATTCCAGATTACGTAGGAAATCTCTTGAAAGAATATGCCGATGTATTTCCAGAAGACTTGCCTGGTATATCCCCACCTAGGCAGATTGACCATGCCATTGACCTATATCTAGGGAGTGAACCATATTCTAGAGCACCCTATATATTTAACATTGATGAATTAAAGGAGCTTAAGATTCAATTAGATGATCTTTTGAAGAAAGGCTTAATAAGACCAAGTGTCTCACCTTGGGGTGCACCTGTTTTATTTCAGAAGAAGAAAGACGGCTCTTATAGATTATGCATTGACTATAGGGGGTTGAATAAAAGAACAATTAAGAATAAGTATCCACTCCCTCACATAGATGAATTATTAGGTCAATTAAGTGGAGTGACTGTATTCACAAAGATTGACTTAAGATCTGGATATCACCAAATTAGGATCAAAACAGAGGATATTCCTAAGACAGATTTTCGAACACGATATGGTCACTATGAGTTTACGGTTCTACCCTTTGGATTAACAAACACTCCTGCCACATTTATGTGCTTGATGAATAATATTTTTCACGATTACCTAGATGAATTCATCTTAGTATTCCTTGATGATATATTTGTATACTCTAAAGATGATTCTAAGCATGCGGTATATCTCAAGAAGACTTTGCAAACTCTTAGAGAACACAAATTGTATGGAAAAAAGAGTAAGTGTTTCTTTGCTAAGGATAAACTTGTGTATCTAGGAAGAGTAATATCAAAAGAAGGAATCCTTATAGATGAAGATAAAGTAAAAACAATAGTTGATTGGCCGATTCCTAAGACTGTAAGGGATGTTAGAAGTTTTCTTGGGTTGGCACAATATGAAAGAGCACATATTAAGGATTTCTCTAAGATAGCTACTCCCCTCACCGAATTAACTAAAAAGAATGTAGGATTTGCGTGGAGTGATGCCTGTCAAAAATCATTTGAAACATTGAAACACAAAGTCGTTGAGAATTGTGTTTTGAAAATACCAGAAATGGGAAAGCCTTTTGTGGTTGCATGTGATGCAAGTGGTAGTCAGATATGATGTGTTCTTTCACAGGATGGCAGGGTGGTCGCATATGAATCTAGAAAACTAAGAAAACACGAACTTAACTATCCTACTCATGATTTAGAAATGCTTGCTTTTGTGTGGAGACATCTATTGTTAGGAGTTAAGTTTGAATTGAAAACAGATCATAAGAGTCTAAAATACATCTTCACACAACCATTGCTTAACAACAGGCAGAAGTGTTGGATTGAATTATTAAGTGAGTATGATTTTGACATTAAGTATCTCGCTGGTAAGGAAAATAAGGTTGCTGATGCATTGAGTCAGAGATCTTTGTGTAATCTTGTTTCTGTAATAAATTTTGATTTTCTCAATCAAATTCAAGAAGAGATAAAACATGATCCTTTTTATGCACCTATTTTGAGTTCTTTGAATGCAAACAGGGGATCGTTGTATGAGGAAAAATTTCATTTGCAGAATGGAACATTGTATTGTAACAATCGGCTATGCATATCGTCTGAATCTCCATTAAAAGTAAAAATATTGCATGATTGTCATGATGCACCATTTTCTGCACATCCAGGTTATTCAAGGACTTATGTTAAAACAAAGTATTCTTACTTTTGGCCATGTATGAAGCGGGATATTAGAAAATATGTAAGTGAATGTTTGAAGTGCCAACAGGTGAAATCTGAGTTTAAGAGGATGCCAGGAATGCTTCAACCTTTGGGTGTTCCAAATCAGAAGTGGGAGTCTATTTCTATGGACTTTATCACTAAGCTACCTATGACCAGAAGTAAGCATGATACTATATTTGTTGTAGTCGATCGACTTACCAAGATGGCACACTTCTTTCCTATGAGAAAGACTGATACTGCATTGAATGTTGCAAGAATCTTTGTAAAAGAAGTATTTCAATTGCATGGAATGCCTAAAAGCATAATTTCTGATAGAGATTCTAGATTTACATCAAACTTCTGGAAAGCGATATTTGAATCCATTGGAACTCAACTTCGTATGAGTACAGCTTTCCATCCTCAAACTGATGGGGAAACCGAGAGGGTTAACAGGGTAGTTGAAGATATGTTGTGTATGTATGTGAATGAAAAGTAGGATAATTGGAGTGAATATTTACCCTTGGTTGAGTTTGCATACAATAGTGCATGGCATGCATCTATAAAAATGACTCCATTTGAAGCTATGTATGGTTATAATTGTTTGACTCCACCTTCATTTTTGGGTTTTCCAAATAAAGTAGAAGTATCCAAAGAAATGCTTGATAAGATGGATAAAGAACTTGGAAAAATTAAGAAACATATAAGAGAAGCTCAGAAAAGACAAAAGAAGTTCTATGATTTAAAGAGAAGACCACTTGAATTCCAAGTTGATGATATGGTATTTCTTAAAGTTAATCCTCACCGATCTAACTTGTTGCTAGGGAAGGATCATAGACTTTCTCCTCGATATGCAGGCCCTTTTAAAGTTTTGAAAAAGATTGGATCTCTTGCTTATTTGCTGGAATTACCTAAATATCTAAATGTGCATCCTGTATTTCATGTCAGCTTACTTAAAAGATATGTGTCTAATGTTGCTCATGTTTTGCAGGACAATTATAAGCTGAAAGATGATGGCTCTTTCGAGCTTCAACCAGAAATAATATTAGATAGGAAGGAAAGATTTCTTAGAAATAGATCTATAGTAGAAATTTTGGTGAAATGGCACTCATACCCAGTAGAAGATTTGAGTTGGGTGAATTTAGATGATTTTCTAACACATTATCCTTCTTTCCAACTCTGAGGACAAAGTTCTTAAAGGGGGGAAGAATTGTAATAGGCCTCTTTTCTAGTGAAATAATTGCATTTTGAGCTTCTGAATTTCATTGTGGGGATAATGCTTAGAATGAATAATTAGGTCATTTTATGCATGTAGGAAAAATTTTGGGTTGACAAGTTTCATATTCTCTCTCTAGACCTTATTCGCATCATGTTTTCTAGTGGAATTTTGAAGGTGAAGATGAAAGAATTAAGGAAAACTCTGTATGAGGGAAAGGTAGAGCAAGTATAAGAGAATAAAAGTGCTTGCGTGAAATTTTTGTGAATCATGTTTTAAGTACCTCGTGTAGGGTCCTACATTTAGTTCATTGAAGAAAATGCCTTGATTTTACTCTCTCTCTAGAATTTTAAAACTTGCAGGGCTCAAAAGTGGCATTTGGAGGTGGATTTGGACCTCAGACATCTCTAACACTATCGTGCATATCAAAAAATTGAATAAAAGTGTCTCTCTCAAGCTTAAGCTAATTCCTCACCGTTTTTGAGTTACGAGGCTTTCAAAAGTGCCGTTTTTTCCAACACTTAAAAAAAAAAAACGAGGGCTTATCTAATTCTATTCGAATCTATGATTCTGATGCTCACATGTCACCATGTCTAATTATGGATGTTTTCGGATATGTCTTCTTGGTGTTTTTCTATTATTTTTGATAGGTACGCTAAAGAAAGAAAGCACACTACGATCGCATGGCTTTTTGCAAAAGTTTTGGAGAAACTCGACTTTTTCTAAATTTGGTGGATCACACACTTCTTTGGAAAAAAAAAGGCAGCGATCAAACTCGGATACAGGGAGACCTGCGCATCAACACAGAGTATATACAGAAATCGGAGAATTACCTTGTGATTGAGAGTGTGATTGAGAGTGAGAGCGAGAGTGAGAGTGTGATTGAAATGCGAGTGTGAATGCGATTGTGATAGCTCTGGGATGGTCGGGAGGTAGAGGCTTCGTCAAGAAGCTATTGTCCAAAGCTATTGTAACCATTGATTCGCATCTATAATATCCGAATTCTTCCTTCTCTGCATCATATTTGTTTCTACTCTTTCGCATCAGATTTTGTTTTACCTTGTGCAATCTCTACGTTCTTCTCTCCACTGTTATTTTGAGTGATCGAAAGATTGTGATTGGGGATAGATTGTGACTGAGGAAATGCTACATTGAGGAAGACATATTCATGGAACGACCATTAGGTTTTTGTGAAGAGATGGATAGGTATGTGTTGAAGATGAAGAGGTGTTGCAAAATCTTTGCTCTACACCAGCCAAATGAACTCCAGGAGTAGATGGTGGGCCCTTTTAGCTTGCCAATGGATGTATTAGACACCCTATGTACCTTGGAAGATCACTCTCAAAAAGATAGATCAAAACAGATAAGTTGGAGTTAGCTCAGAGGTGAAAACTTGCTATTCTTGGTTGATACACCTGTCCAGTGTTTTACATAATTCTCTGAGCACAGCAGCAATTAGATTAATTCCTCTTGGGGAAGGCTAGGTAGCTTAAAGAGCTAACTTTAGAGAGTAATCTCATCACAAATAACAAACCACACACTGAGAATGACTTTTAACAAGTGATGACATCATCCCGATTTTCACGGGCTGCTACAGAAATAGACCAGTGAGTAGAAAAATTAACATAACTCAAGATGTAAGAATCCAATGATCATGAAAATTTGTATGCTTATACTAGACAGTAAGCTGAATCCAACAAGCTTGAAATCACTGAATTTGGATGAGTAAACACTGAGAAATGACTCTGACAAGATGACTGAAAAAGTCGGGTACCTGACAGAGAAGTGAAGATGAACATACCCTGTTGACTTCAAATGAACATAACTGAAGATTCCAACATCCAAATGACATGAAAATTTGTGAGCATATAGTAGACTTATAGAGCTAACTTTACCAAGTTAAATCACTGAAAATGATGAACCAAGTGCAGAGAAACAATCTCTGCAAGCTGAGTGAGAAAAACTGAAGTAATGGCAGTGAGTAGTACACATCACAAGAACATGGAAAGATGAACTCAAATAATCATGAAAATGAAAGTATATTTCTTGTACAATACAATGACTTACTGATACATATGTGTGCCTTGTAATCACACCTTGATATGGCATAAAGCTCAGCTCTTGGAGGTCTTCACATAGGTCTCTCTAACCACGACTAAAACTGCCATCTATTTATAGTTGAGTTTGGGAGGCTAACTTCCCTCAATCACTCTCCAATCAATCAATGATTGATTTGATTCTCTACCTACCACAAATCACGAATTCGTGGCTCCTCTTTCCATTCTTGATCATGTGGGCTCAACCACTTAAGATTCTCTTACTTTTACATTAAGTAAACTCTTCAAAAGTTACAAGAGGTAGTTCACAAGTGAACTTTACATAGTCTTCATTTTGAAGCTTCTTTAATGACTTTGTGAGACTCAAGCCAATACTTAGGCTTGTCATAGACTTGCTCCAACAGTTTTGTCCATACAAAGTTTCCACCTCATGCTTGCAAGTAAAGAAGGCACCTCATGGCCTAAAGCAAGCTCTAAGGGATTAAAGCAAGCTCTAAGGGTTATTTGATCAAGTGTGGTCATAACCAACATGAGGGATATCCATGCTCTTTTTTCAAACAAAGGGAAGAATTTGTAATGTACATGTGTATATGTAGATGACCTTACCATTGAGTATAAAGGACATTGAGGAGATCAAAGCGTAAGTTGGGAAGGAGCTTAGGGTCGTTGATCTTAGTGATCTTGGGTATTTTCTCGGCATTGAAGTTGTGCACAAAGAAGAACGTATTGTTTTCATGCAAAGAAAAAGACCATTTCAAATCCGATGGAAGTCAATGTAAAGTTAAGCTCTATTGATTGGAGAATCGATCCAAGATGTAACTTTGTATAGTTCTATTATAGGTTCTTTCAATTATGCTCTAGTAACTAGGCTTTCCATTTCTTATTGAGTTTGAGTGCTATCATAATATATGCATAGTCCAAGGACTAAATATTGCAAGATGCAAGAGGAATGTTAAGATATTTAAATGATAAATATGAATGAAGGGTTATTCTATTTATTTGATGATGATAACAAGGTCAAATTTTACTTGGACGTAGATCGTGCAGATTCCAAAGAAGATAGGACTAGAAGTTGATAGATAGCAAGGTCATCTCATGGAGCTCAAAGGAGGAGTCAACAATGGAGCTCAAAGGAGGAGTCCACAATGGTATTATCTTCCACTTAGGTTGAGTATAGAGCATAGGCTTAAGTTACATATGAGTTAGTATGGATTAAAAATCTATTTGTGGAGCTGAATTTGTAGATTGACACATACCAAATCTTTTATGAAAACATGAGTAGCATTTATTTAGCATCTGATCTTGTCTATCATGTTGAAACCAAGCATATTGAAGTGCACTATTACTTCA